>JACSYO010002018.1:0-60000 GCA_016806645.1 Ophiodon elongatus
TATATATATATATATGTATGTATATGTATATATATATGTATGTATATATGTATGTATATATGTATGTATGTATGTATGTATGTGTGTGTATATATATGTATGTGTGTGTGTATATATATATATATATATATGTATGTGTGTGTATATATATATATATGTATGTGTGTGTATATATATATGTATGTGTGTGTATATATATGTATGTATGTGTGTGTACAAATGTACCACGAGAGATGCCCTGATAAAATAATCCAAAGGCATTGCAGAGGGGAGCTCTGTGTGGGAGTCTCCCCTTGTTTTCTGTGAGCGATCACAGTTATAATGTTAACAAATCAATCGGGCAGTTTTGTGTTTCTCGTCCTGCGCTTGTGGTCTCGACCGGTCTCCTAAAACGATCCTGAGTCCTGTTAGTCTGACGCCGAGAGGCGAGGCCGAGCAGAAATGTGGTCCAGACCTTCAAGAAGTGGTCTTGAGTCCGGCCTCGAGCACTACAACCCCGGGAATGTCCCATAATACATAAAATAAAAGCATCTTCCTCATCATGTCTGGAATCTTGTCCGGTGGTCTGCACCGTTTCAACCACAAGGGGGCGCTCTTTGTCCTCTTTTTAACTGTAGCATCTCCATGTAACATCTTCCCATGCTGCATCACGTTATGTAAAGGTCAATAGAAGGCCTCGGTCACAACCACCTGGAGAGGACAACAGCTCTCCAGCAGACGCAGCGTTTTAGTCCTTTAACCATCACTTTGGTCGACTGGGATTCAGACGCTTGAGAATTCTTTGACAAAATGCTGTCCCAATCTGAACAAAGCAAGGTCTTAACAACTGTTGTGTTCTGTCTCCTCCAGGGTCAGATTACGCTCATGGACGCTCCTGTGTTCAAAGACATCCAGCCAGAGGTGAGCTGCTCTCAGATCAGTTGAGAGGGAGATTTTAGGTTCAGCCTGTAAATGATGAACGCTCTCGTCACATCTTTTAGTCACATTTTGACCTCCGTAGTAAGAAAAGCCTTGACCTTTTAGTCCACTGTTAGTGCAAATGTTTTCTCTCTTAGTTCTGTCATTTTTTACTTTACGTCAATCTAGTCTGACCAAAACCATACATTTGTTATTTTAGATTTTCTCTGATTTAATATCCGATGAAGAACACAGGTTGAAGGATAAAGAATGCAGCTTTGTTCCTTTGCGTGTTAGTGATGTGCGGGTCGGTTGCCCCCCCGCGGTCCGCTAGGAGACCCGAACCGGCCCAACATGCAGAAATATGCGTCAATTAACCACCTGAACCCGACTGCAAACTTTATGCATTATAGTCGCACAATTATCAGGACAGAGACGGACTGAGCACCACTAAGGGAGAGGGACCGAGAGAGGGGCCGAGAGAGGGACCGAGAGAGGGACCGAGAGAGGGACCGAGAGAGGGGCCGAGAGAGGGGCCAAGAGAGACCGAGAGAGGGACCGAGAGAGGGGCCGAGAGAGGGGCCGAGAGAGGGGCCGAGAGAGGGGCCGAGAGAGGGGCCGAGAGAGGGACCGAGAGAGGGACCGAGAGAGAGACCGAGAGAGACCGAGAGAGGGGCATTTCTTTTTAAACTACATCTTGCTCTCGTCTTTTTTCGTCAACCACATTGCATGTTTGACATCGGGGAGGAGAGGACGCTGACGAACATATTTCCGTCTTAGTTTTTGTTAACGAGATTAACGGCGCTGTCGACAGCGTTGCGTTTGTCATCTAGCGTTTAAGACATCAACCCGTTTCGGGAGGGGACGTGTCCACAATCACACGTGACATCTCAAAATGAATGCAACGGGAACACACACACACACACACACACACACACACACACACACACACACCTACGCACACGCACGCTCTGTTCCTCTCTTCTCCCATGTGAAATGTCCACGCGGTTGGTATCCTGCTATGAAGCAGCTGTGATCAGAGACCCCCCCCCCCTCGCCCACAGACCCTTATCGTAGTGATGCAGATAAAAGGGGGCATCTGGGTCTCACCCGGTCTGGCGCCTCGGTGAGATCCGGCGTAATCTTTTTCTTTTTTCTTTTTCTCTTTTGGATCGTCAGGCCGCTCCTGACAGCCTCATGGAGAACCCGTGTTTAAGGTTGGCCCCTGTGGCCTTTATGAAAGCAGCACACAGACCACATCCCAGTGTGGTGTGCTGCAGTCTGACTGCTGCTTCTGCACATGTGCAACACTTGTCTCACAGCACACGCACACACACACACGCACATACGCGCACACACACACACACGCACACACGCATGGTTATCATTCCCCCCCCAGTCCAACATTTTGAATAGATGTTAGATAACGACGTCGTCGTGCAGCGCGACCTTTCGGATTCTTTTAAATAGTTCGCTGTGGCTGATAAATGGAACAGATTTCCCCATTCTGCTGTTCCGTCACTCGGGGAGACGTCGTTGACGTCGTCCGGGCGGCGGCACCGTCGTCTTTACTGCTCCAAGTTCACACGGCAGGGCTTGTGAATGTGAACATGCTCCTGTGCTCAAAGTCTGGTCCGACCGGCTGAGTGGGTTTTATAAGCCCAATGAAAATGTGTCCGCGTCTTAGTCCAATGTAGCAATTTGGAACGTGAGGTTTAAAGGTTCAGGTACAGAGGCTCACTTATTGCTTTAAGATCGTGAGATCTTTTGGAGGGACCTGTAGTGGGACGTGTGTGTGGGTGGTGGGTGGGGGGAGCGTCCCTAGTCTGATTTGAGGGGGAGGGCTGACAAGGAGATGAAGGCTGCAGTCTGGAGGGAGAGTGACCCGACAGCGGACTGGAGAGGCTTTTCCTGCTCTCACGGTGCTTTTGTCTCGCAGCACCGGCTGAAAAAAAACAAAAGAAAAAGCACAGCAGCTATGACCGAACTAGAGGCTCAGCTAGAGTTTCCACTGCTGTCAGTCTCCTCGCCCTCCTCGCCCTCCTCGCAGACACATAATGGGGAAAGCAGGTGTGTGTGTGTGTGTGTGTGTGTGTGTGTGTTTGTGTGTCTGCTGCTTCACTCGCCTCACTGCCTGAATAGGAAAATATTAAATAACTCTGTTGAATCTGTTGAGTTGTGCAATAATGTTTTTATTGACATGGAGCCCATTTATGCCTTTAATGCACTCTTTAAATGCCAAGTTACAACACTGAAATCTACATGCACATAAATCTATACAGTAATGGACATAATTGGGGTTAAAGGACATTAATTCATTTAGAGTATTGCCATTTTTAGAGTCCAAAGAAGATAAATGGTGTTGGTTCCCATGATAGTTATTTGTTGAAGTCGTGGAGAGAATAGTTTTTGATTCGATACACCTTCAGTTTCACACGTCCTGGACGTTGACGAGACCAGATGTTCTTCAGGAGCTTTCGAGTTGACAATTTCTGACTTTTTTTTTTTTTTTGCATGATAACAAACTCGAGACGAATCAAATTTTCCACCAGATCGTTTCCAAGTGTTCCTGCCGGTCTGCGGCTGCACAGATTCAAAATGTTTTCGGTCGTTGCCCTGACAACAGCGTGGCTGTAGAAATGCTGCGCGCCTGCTCTTCAGTCTTATCGCTGCAAATCATTTCGTCTGCACGGTGTCAGTTTCCTGCCTCGGCAGCCCGTCCTGTTGGAGCTGCTCCGATGTTGCCGCTCTCCCATGACTCCCCTAATTTCCATAATAACTGTACCGACTACTTGAAATGACCATAAACTATCTATGACTTGGCCTGTTGTTGTCTCTGTGTTCATATTTTATTCCCCCCCCTACCCCTCTCCATAAACACACCATAAACAGTCTTCATATAATATGCTTGTACGACGTTTCGAGCATGTGTACGTGACACACACACACACACACACACACACACACACACACACACACACACACACACGTTCTGACTCCAGCGTGGACAAAGCACCCCGAGCGGGTCGCAGCAGAACAGAGGATCTCATCATCAGCGCTCCATCGCTGACATGGAGCAGATGTATGGAGAGCAGCCGGGACGCTCTGGCCAAGCCCTCCGCTGGACGAGGAAGAAAAGATAACTGTCTGTCACAATAAGCAATAAATCCTCTTTTCTTTTATAGTGAGGGGGGAGGGGGGGTGCGGGGGTCTGCACGATAACGGGAGAGGCCAGTGTTCCTCAAGAACTCTTTTTATTATCTGCAAGGCCTCGAGAAAGCCGGGTTTTTCGAGAGCTCAGACGCTGAGCGCATGCCGCTCTGACACAGCGGACGGCACCGAGCCTAAACACATCTGCTGCCGATGAGACGTTGAGCGACAGCTCGTAAGACGTTGCCATGCGTGAGGGTTGCTTGTAATCCGCTTCCTACACACGTAACGGACCCACGTCAGCACAACGCTGCCCGGGCTTCTCGTCTGGGGAACCAAAAGATGGTCGACAAAGGAGCCGCTGAGCGGAGCGACGATATAATTGACGAGAACACCAGAAGTCATGTTTCGATGGTAAAAATAATCTATAGTGCAGAGCAGCCTGATCTACAACCCTCCGCTGAATTGCCGACATGTCTTTTGGCCGTTGGTTTTGCAGAGTGAAACGGCCATCGAAATGACAAGACGGATCACGGAGACGGGGAAAGGATGTGAGGGACTTGTAGCTAAATCTTTTCCTCATCTTAATTTACGAGGAAGTGATTTCTAAGGGGCTGAAGCATCGGTACGTTTTATTATTTTTTCATCCGGAGTGAACTGGATCGGATTGCTCACTATAGTATGGACAGATCGGCTGACAAGAGAAATGTAAAGATCAAAGTGATGCGTGTGCACAGACTGTAGATAAGTGGACATAGACACTGTGACATCGCCGACTGGTGTGTGGACTGCGGTTTTTAAAGCCTCGAGTTCGGCATTTAGGCCGTCGCCATCTTGTTTTTTTTTTGGAACCAGCAGTGACACGAGAGTAGAGCGTTAATATTTCTTTTTCCTTCCCAAAACCGATGCCTGAATTACCTGTCGGCCGATTTCAAGTACCGATCTGATAACAGTGCTTTTAAAACAAAAAAGTGAAGCGGGTCATAATTCCCTCTTTAACATTAATTTTACATTGCTGTGAAACATCTCCTTCAAACAACTTGAATTTTCTCGCTGAAACACTACATTTTACAAGATAACATTGGAAAACATCATGAGGCTTTAACTTAACTCGGCCGAATACAATTTTTACTGAACGGAGCTTGAACGCTTCATAGTGTTGCCCAATGTAACTTTTGGCTCCGTTATTTAGCCAAGCAGGACTGTGCTGCCCACCGGCTGCATAGGCTAACTTTTACTAGCTTTCCTCCTGCCGACATCAATATGGATTTGTTGTTCACGACGTAGCATCATCAGGGGAAAACATAGGGTGCACGACATTGTTTGACCACAGGTGTGTAGTATTTAGTTGCTGGTATTGGTATGGGAACAACTCTACATGAGAGGGTGGAAAACACACTGAAAGCGTTACAGATATAGACAGAAACACCCGGACCAGATCAATCACCTTGTAGCCCTGAAGCACGCCCTGCTTTATAGTCTTTTTACTCTTAAGGGGACCATAATTTACTAAATGAACATCATGCTGTATTGAAGAAGACCTTAAACTACAGATTGAGACATAAACTCATGTTTACAATGTTTACTGAGGGAATAAATCAAGAGAGAAGTAGAGTCATTTTCTATAGACGTCTATACAATCTGACTGTGAGGAAGTGAAAAAAGGGGCAACGTTGGGGGACTTTTCTGGCCACCATCCCTCTGTTTCTACCATTTCTAACATCATAATCGGACACGCGGTGATGATCTGCAGCTGAATGTTTGTAAGTTGAAAATGAAATGGAGGCAGAGAGGAGAAGAGAGATTGAGCGATGTGGGTCTGGGGGTGCCTTTTTTGTTTTTAACACAGTCATGACAACAGCCAAGTTAGCAATTTAGTGGCTTTGGCCCGTCGAGCTTCAGCTCTCAGGGAACAGCTATCGGATTGCATTTTACGTACCGCCGAGTAGCATGCCAGCTCCTCTCATGTCTGAGAACCCGGCGTCGAAATCCTCTGAACAGATTGAAGGTCTCATGTGAGACGATGATGACTTGTAGTTGGAGGCAGGTAACGTTTCGCACGCTCTGGCCTGTCTCGTCTGCAGACTTAATGTTTTCCAGTGCTGACTGAGATTTATGTATATGTATGTGTGTGTATACACATATATATATGTATGTATGTGTGTATATATATATATATATATATATATATATATATATATATATATATATATATATATATATATATATATATATATATATATATATATATATATATACACATATATATATATATATATATATATATATATATATATATATATATATAATACTATATATATATATATATATATATATATATCTATACACACACACACACACGGACAGACTTTTACTCAATATCTTGTGTTTTCTGTGAAACTGTGTGCAAGACTGAGTCACAGTTCTCCGCCGGGCCCTGTAATCTGCACACGTTGTTTTCGGGTGGAGGGATTAGACAATAATTGCTCCACAACAACCACAGTGGGGAATCCCACCCACACTCCAGCCTGTCAGCATGCTGGTCAATACACATTCATCATGCTGAAGAAGTAGAAGAGTAGGCGGAGAAGTAGAACGTTTTGGCTGTAGAGGCGGACTCAAAAACCACAGGGACAGATTTTTCCTTGTCAAAGAGGGTTTTCAAAAACCATCAAAGTGGTTTGGCAAACCGAACATGACGTGAACAAACCAGATTCAGTTTGGGGCAGTTCGGAGGTGAGAACTGGATGGGAGAAAATAGGGAATGTACAGTGTACGATTTGTGTTCTTGAGAATAAACCACGTTTCGGTTGATACACGGTGCCGTTGAAATACTCTCCTCCTCAAAGAATCTGTCCAAAAACAGCGGAGGGCTCCATCAAAAACACATTTAACAGCATATCTCTGCCCCACCGTTACAGTGAGTTTTTAATGATGTTTTTACAGTTGTCTTAGTTTTCTCACGAGCCATGAGCGATGGCCTCCACTACCATGAGAAGCTTCACATAGGCTGCATGTACTAACAGGGCGCCTGGAAAAGTCATTCTTTCCGTGGTGTGCACAGCAAGGTTATGGAGGCTGCTGCTGGCTCCACAATGCTGCTGAAACAATAACTCATTTTACGGCCTTCTTTTCCACATTTTTTCGGTTCCTTACATTTACTGTTCCTGCCGGAGGAATTACGTCGTCTGGGTTGTCCGTCCGTCCGTCTTTCGTCCGTCAGTCTTTCGTCCGTCAGTCTTTCGTCCGTCCCATTCTCATTAACGCATGATCTCAGGAACCCTTTGAAGGAATTTCCTCAAATTTGACACAAAAGTCCACCCGGACTAAAGGAGGAACTGATAGTATTTAGTGGTCAAAGGTCAAGGTCACGGTGACCTCACTGACTCACTCAATAATTGATATGCTAATTGCCCAGTTCTGCATTGACCACCAAAGATCGCCAATGCAACCTAAACAAGTTGACGGTCCAGGTCCTCGTGCTGTTAGTATGCGGGTCGAACACATTAGTGACCAGACATGTACGTGTTTTGGGTGGAGTAGCGCGTAACGTCACCAGCGAGAAATTACGAGCTACAAGTCACAAGATGAGTCCAACTCTGTTATCTGAGGTCAGTTACAGGACGTCGGGCACCACGACGTGGACTCAAAAGAGTTTTAGTTTTAAAATGGGAGCCTAAACCACGTTTTTCATCAGTCCAGAGGTACTGATCACGTCTTAACAGTGTTGTTCAAACAATTCTCTGTTTATCATCCACACCAACCACTTCTGTAAGTTACTACGAGCAACCGCGGACGCAGTCGGCTGAAAGGCCCCGGTTGCCACGGTGACCCGTCAAACTGAAACACCTTTTTGTTCTGAAACGCTTGTGCTCCCGACTGAGTTCTGTAGAACTTGACTCCGCTTTTTTTTTTTTTTTTTTAAAACGTCTATTCTGACGAGCGAACGTGCAACAACCAGATGTTTTGATGCCGTTAACGGTTCCAATTCAATATTTAAAGCTCGCTAACCCGTTGACAACACACACACACACACACACACACACACCCTTATTTCTGATGAAGTGGCTTTAAAAGGGTCGATTATGACAATTTCACACAAACGTCTAATAAGATAAAGCGATGACATTTTGGACGGACGTGGATGTAAACTACAACTGCGAGGCTGTTCTTGTAGTTGTGTTTCTACCAGAACGGAGGAGAACCGTAAACCTGTAGACCAGTGGAACCATACATGTGGCAGAACATGGCAATCGGTTTGGGGTTCCTCTGTCTCCCCACTAGTCCAGATCAGCAACAGACATAACTGTGCAGATTTTTCCTTTTGTACTCCTTCCTGTCATCCCCAAGATCTCGCCACAAATCTCATCCTCCCCCGTCCCTTTCATCTTCCTTCTTTTTCCACCCTGTTCCTCATCTTCATCAGCCCCGTGGCCTCTCCCTAATATCCCCTCGGATCCGAACACTTGAGTTTTCCATGAACAATGCAGGCGAAGAACAGACATCTCTCATGAGGTCATCGCAATTTGTGGCTTAGCTGCAGCTGCTTGTCTTATTCGGCCCCCGTGCCGTTGTTTTATGTCATGCTCCTCACGATGTGGTCGTAAAAGAGCACAGCGCTGAGTGAATGGATGTGGAGATGTTTGGGATTTGGTGAAGTTTGGGTGAGGAATGTTTGTCTTGGAATCTGATCTTTATTATCTTTGGTTAGATCCTTTTTTTTTTTTTCTTTTTTTTTTACCGCATCAGTTGTTTCATGTTGGTGTCGACGCAGTCGGCCTCCAGAAGCCCCACGGGACTGGGCTTCAACCAAAACGCTCCTCAGCCAGACCCGCATGTGGAAATGAAGCGCTGCCTGAGGCTTGGCGGCAGCATTTAAAGCTCCTCTCCTCAGAGCTGCCTCGCCGAGGCCTTTCTCCAAAGACTCGACTCTCTTTAAAACGTTGAGTGTGAGAAAAAAAAAACAAAAAAAACAAACGAGACACAGTAAAGGCAAAAGAAAAACAAAGGAAGTTAAATCTTCATGGTTTCTGGAGAGGCTCCGGATCACTTCCCCACACGAGGCCTCGGGTTATTTTGCTCGGCGTTGATGACTTCAAGCTTTGCGTGACGCACAGACGGATGATGCCCACGCGCCGCGGGGCCAAGGCTCAGTTTAGGTTGTTGAAACGTTGTGGCGGCCTCAGTGAGACGTGGGCCCGCCCGCGAGGCTGCACCGGCCTACCTGGGTGGTCAGGTGGTGGTCCGAGCCCCACACACACACACACACACACACACACACACCCCCTCCCACCGGACTGTGGAACGTCTTTGTGTACCAGAGTCGTCTTCGCCAAACGTCGCGTGGAAGGAGAATGATTGACGCGATTGGCAGGAAGAAAGGGAAGCGCTTATTTAAAAAAGGAGAAATGTTTAAATAAACGGCGAGCTCTCCTCCGGTGAGACGGGCCAGTGTCTCCTAGCGTCGGTCGGATTTAGCTCCATCCTGTGACGGGGATGCGCCACACAGACTCGTAGACCTCGCGGGAGATGGGCTTCGACAATGTTGTCTTTTCGAGTCGCTCTTTCTCTTTCTCTTTCTCTCTTCTCTTTCTCTTTCTCTCTTCTCTCTCTCTTTCTCTTTCTCTCTCTTCTCTCTTTCTCTTTCTCTTTCTTCTCTCTTTCTCTTTCTCTTTCTCTCTCTTCTCTCTCTCTTCTCTCTCTCTCTGGTTTCCTCTCCTCGTTTCCTCAATCCTGACTCAGGCATCATAGGCCTTGAGACATTACCTCTCCCACGCATGTCTACTGTTTTCCCCTCTCCACATCTGTATTAAATATGTTACTTCTCTCTTCACCCCCAACGGCTGACTCCAGAGATTCACCCTTGAACGAGCACGTCTCCTCTTTTTAAGGAGCAGGTCAGGCAGTTGTGAGCAGTCAGGTAGAGATTGTTGCTTCCAGACAGTCGGTCTCACGTGGGGTGGGGGTGGAGGGTGGGGGTGGGGGGTGGGGGGGTATTGTGTGGGGGAGCTGCAGCCTGATTCAGCTGTTCATGCTGTTGGCCGGGGCTGGCGGGGATTGAGAGAAGAGTTTGCACAACATGTTCCCTCCAGTTACGTCAGTGTCCCTGGCCTCCGGACAGCCTGCGGGGGCCAAAAGGAGGGTCTGGGTTCCCCTCGCAGAGTTTGTGTGGTCTCACCTCTTACTCCTCATCACTGAGGCCAAACTGAGTCCAGCCTGGTGCTCGGGGAAAGAAATGACTCTGCGTTTCCCCGCCCTGTATCTTTATACAACGAGTGTAATGAAATTACTGTCGGCGCTGCTTCTTTGCAGCTTGTCATTGGATAGCTTCAGCTTTCTGATAGTTTGCAAACAAAATCATTATTTGGAAGACATCCCTTAGGTCTCTGGTAACCTGTGATGGACATCAAAGCTATAAGAAAGCATTATCTTTTTTTGATACTGTATTGCTGTATTTGTTTTTATTTATTTTTTTACATTTTATAGATCTGCACTGTATAAAGTCCACAAAGTAGTGTAATGTAGGTTTTTCATTGTATATATTTCAACCAAAATACACTCTTCAGCTAAATGCATTGTGTTCTGTAGATAATCATGCATCTCCTTCCATATACAACTTTTCCAAAGCCTTTTTAGAAATGTTTTTAAATCAACAATGTTAACTTTGGCTTGCGGTTTGTGTCAACTCTGCCGTACGTTACCGTACTTTAAATGGAGGCGTGGGTGTTGGCATGGCTTATTGGGACTGAGTTATCATTAGTGGTTAGTTAGTGGTTTTCCTGCCATGGCAACTAAAAATTTTAAGTTTTGAAGTTGAATTCTTGGATTCAGACTTAGTCTAATATTGGAACAGTTTCAATCTTGGGCTGCTCGATTAAAGCCAAAATCATATTCACAATTTCTTTCTTTTTTTGGGTCAAAATTGAGTTGGCGATGACTTAGCAAGATTACTCATTGACTTTGGAAACATCACCCATTTAGAAATTTTGTCCATTTTAAAGTTAAATGCATCAGTCTGGTCCACTTTGAGAGCAACATTAAAAAGGATCTGGGTGCTCCTGTTACAACGTAATCATGAACACATTGGTCGTTCAGACCAGTGGAGGCGCTCTAAAGGAGACGGGTGCGCTGGATTTATAACACAAGACCAAACGAGAGCATCATTGTGAAAAGCACTGCGGGACAGTAATCGTTTAATTAAACTAACTAGTTTTCATAATCCTTTTTGGAAGCCAAAATCATAATTTAAAAAAATGTAATTGAATCAGTCGCCGTAACATGTTTTAATCAATATTGAGTTTTGGGCTTCGTACCGGGGGAAGAGCGTGTTGTTGCGTAACTTCCATCTTTTTGCATTCATCCATCAGTCTGTCTGAGCCGTTCTCTGGCTCTGTCCTCGACCTTCTTCTCTCTTTCTCTCCTCCTCCTCCTCCTCATCTGCTTCTCTCCTATCATGTCCTCCTCTCCGCCTCCTCTCCACTTCCCACTGAGTGACCTCTGACTTGACTGTTTTGTACATTTCAGCTGGCGTGTATTAAAAAAAAAAACAGGAAACGTTGGCTCAGTGCGTGACGTCCGTTTCCCTGCTTGTTTGTTTCAGGAGCTGTCGAGCTGCGGCTGGAACAAGAAGGAGAAGCACAGCTCCGCCCCAAATGTCGTGGCCTTCACTCGCAGGTTCAACCAGGTGAGGCGTCGCAGTCAGAGCGGCTTCAGGTCTCACCCACAAAGGGGAGACGGAAAACATCCCCCGCTGCAACGTTAAGGATTTATGAGCCGTGGTCATTTAGGAATGGAGAAATTACAGCTCCTCTTTCCATCATGTCCTCTGCCTCCGTCCTCCGAGCACTAACTCATCCCCCTAGCGCTCCCGGAGGTGGTTGTTTTTGAAGCCCCGCTTGTCATGGCAGCGCCTAAATATCTCCAGGTTTCCTCGTCATAAATAGTCCCCCGGGTTGTCTGACAGAAAGGAGTTTATTTTGTCCTCTTGGTTCTCATGAAGTTGATGCGCTCCTGCATGTTGGTGCAGCACGTATGCAGGCGTGCGTATGACACGCCCCCCCCACAACCCCCCAGTGCCCTGTGAAATCATCAGCAGGAAGTTGTGGGTAATGACGTAAGGGGCAGCCGTGCCCTTTAATCCCCTTCCAGTGTTATTGCCAGGCTCCCTTTTAAGACCCACTTCACTGCCCTCCAGCATAAATATGAGATGATCTAACAAGAATGTGTTGCTGTGGAAACTTCGGCATGTATAGCAGATCCCAAACGGTGATTCAAGATGTTAGCTGCACACATTTCAGCCGCTCCGAGCCAAGTAAAATGAGCTTTTTTTGGATAATGGGACTTGGATTGGGAGGGCAGAGAGTCCCAGAAAGCTCCTGAGCGCGAGCCAAAGCCATATTCCTCTTCCTTCAGTCCTCGTTGTGTTGGCTCGGCGCTCGGGGAGCCAATGGAGCAGAAGAGAACTGGCCAGGAGAGGCGAGGCGAGGAGAGAATAAATCGGAGTCCATTATGATCAATGCATCGTAATTCTGTCTTATTGGGTTTTGTGCAGAAACTTGGCACACAGCAGTCAAAAAGTAAATGTTTTCTTTTTTCAGAAATCATTACAGCAGTAATGGAGAATTGGTGGTGACTATGAGCAAATGGGAATAGACAATATAGACAATAATCTCACCAGAAGGGGAGACCTACAGAGTGCATCATATTGGTGTAAAAGTATGCCTTTTAGTTTTAACTTAAAAAAACAAACATATCTTGCGTGTATCAGCAATAGGAGCAAGACATTATTATTTCCATTCATTCTCTGAACCCAACGGCTATCGATCGGACATTTTATTATTTCTGGGTGTAGCCAGTGTAGACTGTATAGAAGAAGTGTGACGCCACCCATTGGTTTTTGGACTGCTGCTTTAAAGCTTCCAGTTTGGCACTTTGGCCGTGTCCGTCATGGTTTTTGGCCGTTGCCATCGGGTTTTTCTGGAACCAGAAGTGACACGAGAGGGTGGAGCTAAGTAGAACCGGACATTTTTAGGCGACCGAAAAGGTTTAACTTTTAACTTTCCTGACGTGAAAACACACAGAAGGGGTTAAAGTTGAAAGACGAAAACACGGACAATTTCCAGACCGAACAACACCTTCTGGTTATTATGTAAAATTATGCAATTAAATATAAGTAAAGGACTGAATTCTCCCATTGGACAAGCGTCGGCCCAAGAGGGATCAGATCACCTCAAATCTGTCAGTCAGCAGTATTCGCCATCATCTTTGGCCAGATCTCTTCTCCCCCCCCCCCAGCCCATTAAATGGTTTGATCCACATCTATGAGCTCTAAGTCTGGGACTGTCTGCTTCCGCTTTTTTTTATGATTTTATTGAAGCGCTGGGGCCTCGCTGCTCCATCTGGAGGCATTGATTCGCTCATAAAAGCGGGGCCCCAAAAGACACCGTCTTTTGCTTCAGGACACAAAATGAGATCTGTACTGACAAAGACCCCCCCCCCCCTCCCATCCCCCTCGTTTCCCCGAAACCCTCTCGCTCAGTCGCACAGCCCGGACACACTTGTGAATGTACCCAGCGCTGCCATCCCGAGTGACCTCATCGCTGTGCCCGAGGCTGACGAGGACACAGGATCCCGTAACGAGCCCCGGTGGACCAGCGGTTTGGACGCACGCGCTCCGTCCAGACTGACCTCACATATCAAGTTCGACCGCCGAGGAAACTAAATGTGAAGCTGCCGCATGTTTTAGCAGATTGGAATCACGTTTTACAGTCGATGGAAACTCCCGTCTGCTGTGAACCGACTCTGGGAGGAAGACGTGACAACATTTTGAGAGGTTTTTCCTGCTTCTTCACATGGGGTCCCTGTCTCAAAGGCAAGAGATGCCAATGGAAGTCAGGGTCCACCCCATCCATGTTTCTCCTCTCCATTTCCATCACTCTCTCGTCTTGTTTAGACTTCTCCATCAAATGGTGAAAATGAAACCCACATGGCTCTGTTTACTGTTTACTATTACCTGCGGAGTGTGTGTGTGTGTGTGTGTGTATATGTTTATAAGAGAAGACGGAGAGAGTGAGTAGTGAATTTATCTCTTCACTCTTCGGCTCCTCACCTCTTTCCTGCAACAAAAACAAGTCTAGGGGCCGTTTCCAGGAAAGAAAAAGAAAAAAGAGCTGGCTGGAGGCTCAAATTATGTGCACGTCAAGAATGTAGTAAAATATATTTTTTTCAGAACACGGGGAAGCGTGCGCACACACTTAATTTATAGACGCGCACAAGAAGCACACCAAGTCGTCCCTGGCTCGAAAGGGAGGGCCGATGACCGAGTTGGCGAAGTCAATTAATCAAGCGCGTGTTAAAGTCCGGCAGGAGAGAAGACCGGGCCTGGAGCAGAGCGAGCGAGGGAATCGGGGTTCGGCGAAAAAGTCGAGATTGGTCAGTCCGCCTGGGGACGGTCTTATCAGGACACAATGTGCAGACATCTGTGGGCTTTGAAAGCCCTCGGAGCCCCGCGGCACGTCGACGCTGACTTCCCCTCCCGTTACCTCCTTTCGTCCCTTGCACTTCTCCTTTTTCCTCTTTCCATTCCCCCTCTCCCCAGAGCTTTAACACTGATTGATTCACTGACTCGTCTCTCTGTTTGTTTGTGTTTGTGTGTGTGTGTGTGTGTGTGTGTGTGTGCGTGCGTGTGCGTGTAATCAGAACTTTGGCTTACCAGCATTCTCCCCGAAGAGACAGATTTCCGACATCACTCTCGGTCTGGCCAAGTACTCTGAACACACTCCTCCTTTCTCGGTTGACATATTAGGAGTTATGGTGTATATCTGTTGTGTAATCAGTTGGAATCAGTCGGATTTTCCTCCGAGGCTCTTGTTTTTCCTCAAGAGCTAGTTCCTAATCGACTCTAATGGAGCGTTTCCCCGTTAGCGGTCTGCGCAGCTTTGTACTGGTTTCGGCCCGGAGTTGTCATGTCTGCTGGGCTCTGGACTCAAAAGACTGCACACACCTGAAATCCTCATTGAGTGTAACATGTGAGAGATGAGGTTTTCTGTGTCATCAGTTCTGCAGCGTCCTCCCCCGGGGTTCTGTTTTTTTGGGGGAGTTTGTGAGAGTTGCTCAGTGCCGTGATCTCTTTTTTTTTTCTTTCTTTCTCCAGACGAGTTTCTGGGTGGTACGAGAGATCCTCCATGCGCAGACGTTGAAGATCAGAGCTGAGGTGCTGAGTCTGTACATTCGCACTGCCAAGGTACACAAACACCACGCTGTTGTTCTATCGTGATGCATGTTTGCGTTGTAAATCCAACCTAATGCGTGCTCTTTGTACTTTTAATTTCTTTCACAGAAACTGTGTGACATGAACAACCTCCATGCGGTCATGGCTGTAGTGTCATCGTTGCAAAGTGCCCCCATCTTCAGGCTGACCAAAACGTGGGCGGTGAGTATATTTACTGTACTTTGAAGGCAAGTCTGGTTTGTTAGTAAGAGTGCCGTCAATAAACTGGGATGTCACGCAGATCTGTACCAAAACACGGGACACGTAAACAAAGGCTAATAAAAACTAGCACACAAGTGACACGACACGATGAATGGCGGAGTTCAGGGGAGATAAATAAACCAAGGGGACTGTTCAGAGCAGTCATTCCCAAAGACTCGGGGTCGGGACCCACCGGTGGGTCGCAGGAGAATTTAATAGGGTCACCAAATAAATTTGCTGAATTTTTTTTATTTATTTAAAATGATTATCTGCAGTTCACCTTAGCAAGTCTGAATTGTAGCCTACTTATAACATCGAATCTAATAAGAAAGACTAGAGTACATTCTATTTGTTTTACTGATTTTAAAAAAAGAGCCTGTTAACTCAGAATAAATGTATTTATTTGGTGTCATTTATGAAGTATCGAACATGGAAGTTGAACGGACATTCACATTCAAATCAATGTAGCAGGGTGGTCAGAGGGGCGGCCATTTTTACGTGTACCGCTGCTATTGCTACCGTTGTTGTAGGCTAACTTCCAGATAAACTAAACAGAGTTACGGCAAGTCAGGCGGCACTCAGTGAGGTGTTACAGTAACGAGTAAAACTAAAACTATCAGCGGATTAGAACGAGTAGTTGTGCAGCGCAGAGAGACGGAGTAAATGAGTAAAATGTAATTCTTCATCCACACACTCTTGTCACTGCGTAGGAAAGAACAAGTTTGTTCAGCTCCTTCTCTGTAACCAGTTTAGCGTCAAAGCATCGCAGAATTAGCTAGCTAGCTAGCTAGCTAGAGAGCTAACTAACTAACGGACAGCTAGCTAGCTATTTAGCTATCCTGACAATTCCACCATGCTTTGGTGCTACGCTGGTTCTAGAAAATGATCCGAACAGCAGGCTCCGCCGCTCTGGGAAAAGGACAAGCTAACAACAATAATTTGCTCTTCTCACAATTTTTAGATGAGGCTTATTGTTCAACACGTTTAAAACATTTAGAAACCCGTAAGGTCACCTCTTTTCATTCGATAAAGGACCGGTTGAGGTTTTCTATTCTGTCATTTCTTTGTGCTGTCCTTCAGTGACCCCTTCACACTTTCACACACAGCAGAGCAGATTTAGAACATCTTCAATAGACCTTTTTTATGCAGGAAATTATGCGTCAGTATCCATTTAAAAAAAACCGTTTGAGGGATTACCGATCTGTTTCAGTGTCCTGATGGAAGACGT
Source organism: Ophiodon elongatus (assembly GCA_016806645.1). Lineage (NCBI taxonomy): Eukaryota > Metazoa > Chordata > Actinopteri > Perciformes > Hexagrammidae > Ophiodon > Ophiodon elongatus. The sequence goes on from JACSYO010002018.1 coordinate 16,746, forward strand.
AGAGCTTACACAATGGCATGATGATGCTCTGATGTAATGGTGGAAATTTCTTATACCCGGTTCCCCAGAAAAACCACAGGAGATTCTTTTAGCCAGTCAGCAAATGCTGTTGCTGGCCAGGAGCCCGCTCACCTGCTTCTTAGAGGACAGAAGGACACACACACACACACACACACACACACACACACACACACACACACACACACACACACACACTCACTCACTTTTGATCCCTGCGGGTATCATTAGTACCGTCTGCTATCGTCACAACCTATAAAGTTCCCGTTGTCAGCAGATCAGATGTACTGTGGTTTGATGCTTTGCCACACAAGCTACCTCCTCTGATGCACGAGGACGCTTCACCTCCGTAGCTCCCACAAACGCACAAGCATGCACGCGGCCCGTCTCTACCTGTAGAAGCTGCACACTTCTGGCACTGCGGCCAGTTCATTAAAACAAGCAGCCAGCGAGAGTGTTTTTTTTATTCTGACCTTGACATCTACAAATCATGGCCGAATATCACCACTCATTTTCAGAAATGGGCAGCAAATTAAAAGTTAATTATTTGGAAAGGTTACAGGACTGACTTCAGCAACAGGCCCCTTTTTAAATATGTTTCTAGTTTTGTCGCGGGGTGACTGAATGTTGGCTCTCTAAGAGAAACAAATTAATGGCGTGTCACTCGACGGTCAACTCGCCAGCAGCCGCTCCTCTCGGTGAACACTCGCCGTTCTCTGCTCTCTTTCTTGTTGCCGTTGTTACAGATTAAACTTATTAGTGAGTGCAGCTGAAGGAAGTTAAATGACGTTGTACGTCTTCCGAGGCTGTACGAGTCAAACAGTTTCAGATTGCTGCTTTTATTCTCACGCTCCCTTTTTCCTTTTCCATCTCCGTCACAGTTGCTGAGTCGGAAGGACAAGGCGACGTTTGACCGCCTCGACTACCTGATGTCCAAAGAAGACAACTACAAACGTCTGAGGGACTTCATAAGCAGCCAGAGCATGGTCTCCTGTATACCATACCTAGGTAACCGACACAAACATACACGACGTGGTCTTTGGAGGATGCAATAAGATGCCGTACTCTCAGCTTCATCTTTATGGGCTGTTTTACGGGCCAACGGCTAATCTCAGGACAAATCGTCTGGGCTTTTACTAAACGAGCTGTCTCTGCAAGTTTGTCTGTCTGCCATTATCTCATGGATTATTCAGTGCTACGGTCATCAGTCAGTCACGATTTATTGTCTGTTTCTCCGTCCTCTCCGAGGCTGCAGTGGAAACAAGATGCTCATTGAAAAAAGAGGTACTAAGTTTATCTGGTCTTTAGTTTTCCTGGCTTTTCATTTCGTCTCTGCTTCTTCAAGTAGCAAAACATACATTTTGCTGCTTTTGTTGTGAAACATCTCAAAGGCAGCGAGAACAAACTCAAGAATCGGTGAGAAATGCATAAAAAAAAAATATATATATATATATAACGGCTTCAGGGCCCCGTCGATAAGATAAAGCAGTGAGAAATATTCTAAATCTAGCTTACACTTACACTTAAACAATCTGCTAAAAAAACTTTTTTATCTGCTGTCGGCGTCCACAGCAGTACTTTGCTTTTCTCCCCGTGCTGGTATTACTGTTTCTCCAAACTGGGGGGTACTGACCGTCATCTACTGCAGGTAACACACTGACTATGTTTAAGTACCTCATACAACCCCACTTCAAAAGACACAAACTATCCTTTCGTGTTTCTCGAAGCTCTTTCTTTGGCTCCTCACATGACATCACAAAGGAATTCCTGATGATTTTTGCGAGGAGAACTCGCGCTGTGATGCCAAACCGTGTGCGCGTGCGTGGTTTTACTGCTGTACTGTTTGTTCTTGTTTTGACTTGACGATGACTTCATTGTGCTCGGCTGCCACGGCTGGTTCCCTTACCATCGGGCTCGTATCATAGCTACTGCTGTGTGATTCAAGCTCAGCCGCTCATGCATGTGCAAACAAACACGGGGAACAAGAACAAACCGAGAGCGTCTGTCTGTTGTTAGCGACACTTTTAACTGTGTGTGTGTGTGTGATTGTGTCTCAGAAGGGAAGACTTTCCGTTCGGTAAGTGTCTCAGTGATGTACGACCAGTTGGTCGTTCTTGGTCTCCTCTTGTGTCGTACGTGTGAGCAGGACGGTGTTTCCTCTCAGTCTGAGCCCGTCAGTGACGCATGTGGTCGTGTGATGTGTCACCAGCTGGCCGTCCCCGGGGGCTGGACCGAGCCAAGTTGGCACACGGGAGGGGAATCTCCACCAATCTCGCCCTTGTCATAAATCGACTATTCCCCTCGAGGGGGGGGGGGGGTCGCGGGGAATGAATGAACGAGCGGGACACCGAAAACCGCAGTGTCTGTTCCAAAACATCCCCTCCCAACACAAGTGCTGGCCATGTAAAGGTTAACCTCTGGGCGGGGGGGAGGGGGGGTGCACGTGTTTACATCTCTGCTCACCAAACAAAGTACCTTTTTGAAGCTCAAATTTAAAGTCCCAACCCACAGCTGAGGGCTTAAATTACCACGTGTGTTTTTCTAAGTGCTAAACACACCCCAGGGGGGTTTCCTTGTAACAAGTGTATTTGTGTGTTTGCGCTCACTTTTGTGACTTCCTATCGTGTTTCTGTCTTTGCTCCATTTGGCATCTTTGCAGGTGTGATGCTTATCTCTGGTGATAAAAGAGCTGTGTGTCGGCTCTGTAGTCGCCGAGCTTTGGGTTTTCCACAGTGCTACATTTGTGCTTAAGTGTGTGCGTGTGCGTGCGTGTGTGTGACTGTGACTGCGTGAACTCTGACCTGCTATTAGGCTTGGCAGACACAGTCCCCTCCTGTCTGCGCTCACCACAGGCCCGGCTTGTTAAATGCTCAGATGAGCTGGTTCCTGTTCTCAGGCCAATCACGCGAGGACAAAGAGCCCACAGAGATGTATGTTTCCCCTCCCCCTTCCCTCCCCCTCCCGTTGTGCTTTCACCTTCACGTCTACGCCGGCTGCCACGTAAACGAACGCGGCTCAACCGCGGTCGCTGCAGCGCCCCGTCGGTGTGCACGCTGGATGCGTTCTGACCCGATACGCGATCATGTAGTTTAATTTGTAAGAGGAGGAAAACATTGATTTCCATAATCACTCGGCCCACAAAATGACCATTTGCATATCGATCGCTCAGCGTTGCCTTGAATTGTTGACGTATTTTCTCTCTTCGCTCCAGAACAGAGAATCGAAAAACCGAGGAAATGATGACGAGTTGAAGTGAATGAGGGCCACGTTGAACAAGAGGTCACCAGTTAACAAACTCTCCCCTCACCTAATGCAGTTAGGTAATCCAGCTCTCATTCATCCATCAGTTTGCTCACTACTTCACGATCGTACTGTTTCAAACACTCGGGACTAGGTCTGCGTTACGGTGTGTTTTTAAATCGTAAGAAGAGGCGTCGTTTGGGAGCAGACGACCGGATGAATGAGACTTGGATGAATCTGAATGAGTTGTTTGTGAGAGTTTGCAAACGGCTGGTTTGATAACGTTTTGCATTTGTAATAAAACGCGCCTTCGTTTACTTCAATTCATCGAGACAGTTTTTCCGATTCTCCGTGGCGTCATGAGAGAGAAACAAAGTTGTCTCCAAGACTTAAAGGTAACGCAGGGTGAGTAATTTATATACATTTTTGATTTATAATACTGATTATTATTGTTATTACACTTCTATTGAGCGAGGACTCGTAACCACGGTACCAGAGTAATGTCATCATACTCTTGCTGGGCTCCTGCAGTAGCCATTCATTACTTGGTCTCCTTCGATGGAGAAAGACTCGGAGGGCCAGAAAGCAGCACCCGGGGCCCTGACGCCCTTCTGCTCCAGCACGTTGCTCTGCAGTTGTTGGTGGAGCAACATTGTGTGGAATAATCAATGGAGTGGAAAGCACCAGGGGGAAGGTGTCGGATCAGAAAACCCAGCCAACTGAGGGGTTCTTTTCCCTGCTGGTGCCGGTCCCGTGCAGTCAGGAGGCAGTGGAGCCATGCAGGGCCCGGTTGGCTCTGAACTCCTGGCCTGCTCTGGACTCCTGGCCTGGTCTGGACTCCTGGCCTGGTCTGGACTCCTGGCCTGCTCTGGACTCCTGGCCTGGTCTGGACTCCTGGCCTGGTCTGGACTCCTGGCCTGCCGGGCATACGGTGTTTTAGATGGCTGACAGTGAAGCCTACACACCGACCGAGTGTGTGAGTGTTTGAGCTAATGTGTTGATGGCGTCCGCTGAGCTTCTGCTGCCGTGTTCCCGTGTCAGACGGCTCCCATCTGTCCTGACTTACGGCTCCTCGGAGGGAAACGCCCACAGGGGAGCCACAATTTCAAGATATACATTTGTATTTCGGGGAAAGAGAAGCTCAACGGTTTTAATGTGGAAGGAATTTCCCCCTCCTTCTCTTCCCCGTCTGCCTTTCTCTTGCCTTCCATCCACCTTGCTGTCTCTCCGCTTCTTTCATTTTAATCACATTTGTTTCGATGGCATCAACATTTATAAAATTCCTCCATGTTATCTATTTCTGACCTTAGCTTGATACAGTCCAATCTGCTTCTGACCTTATTTCTTTCCAGCCTCTCCTTTTTAGCTTGTGTCTGACATACTGCAAGTTTTACATTCACACTGAAAATCATTTAGAAACTTTCCTTTTGCTTTTTCATTGACATGAATCAGAGTGAAGAGTGAAAGACCATTCGATGTTTACAAAAGAATTTAATTTTATGGAAACGGGCAGTGCGTGTCTCATATTCTCAACATCCTGTGTGTGTGTGTGTGTTCAAGTGTCATTACTGTATCTCTACATGGGGGGAAAAAAACATCAAGAATTGTTTTGTTACAGGGCTAGATATAAAATGGCCATGATTATATTTACTATAAATACACTGATAAATAACAAATAATGGTTGAGTGACAACATTGTGAACATTCGGCCTGAGTAAAATCATACCTCTTAAATTACCTTTTACAAACAAAGCCAAAGATATTTACATACCAAAGCCAGCTTTGCACATTGGACGAGCACGTTGTTGCACAAGTTCATTTTCTGCTGGGGTCGAAGGAATATCCCCCCCCCCCCCCGAAGTCCTGACAAAACCCAGAAAGGAGTAGACGGTAGGTTTGTCCTGTCCTCTAACCGCTTGACTGTCGGGGGGGGCTTCAACCGGCATCTTTACATTTTTCATGCTATGGTTAAACATCCCAGTACATCCATCAAATACTCTTTGGTTATGGGCGACGCACCATTAGCTGCTCTGAAGAAATCTCGTGTCTTTAGTCAGTGACCATTTCCCTTTTTTATTACATACAAGAGTGAGTAAAATAGGACACGTGAGCGTAATACTTGATGGTCCCGGGCAGCTCGTTGAACCATTACTTCCCAGACTGACCGGTAGAGGAGAGCTCTTACTGAAGGAGGGTATTCATCTTCATCTCAGAGCCACGCGGACTGCTGGAGTCGTTAATGTCTGGCCACGAACACCTTCCACCTCCTCTTCCTCCTTTCGTGTTTTTACGAGGCACTGCTGTACGACGGCGGGGGGATTCCTGGTTCTGCCTTTTTACAGTCTTTTGTTTTATGGGTAGATAAAGATAAGGAGGGAAACCGAGGTGCGTTTGATGGCAGCCGCGGTCCGAGGTTTCAGTCGATGGGTCGGATCATGAGGCGCGCCGACTTGAGGGAGTAGAAACCTCCTCCGTACTCGGCCCAGAAGATTCCGTCCTGGAACTTGCTGCGGTAAACTCCCCCGCTGTACCACACGCCGTTCAGGTTGGTCTGGCCACACGCGTTGTACCACCAGCCGCCCTTATGGAAGTGGGCGCAGTTACCTAGTGGAGAGGGACACGACGTCATGAGTGTGATGGGCGGACAAAGAAGGAGCTTCCCCTCGCTTGTGTCACTAGGCCTGTCGCCATAACTCATTTTGTTGGATGTTCTATCGTCTCAGAACTAATTGTTCCAAACGGACTCTTTTATGCCAAGAATATAATGATGATATGATGGCACCCTTTCAATGAGCAAGGCCGTTTAAATTCTTAAGAATATTCCGACATTTGAATTGGAATACGAAAGAAATGTTCAAATATTCTAAATCACACAATCAAAACAATAAACAAAATGGATTCTCAGGCTCTGTTAAACCCGATGTGCAATGTCCAAGTCTCATAATGGATAAAAAAAAAAAAAAGATTGAGATCCTCTCAATATATCGTACGATAAGTCAATAAAGTAAAAAGGATCATGTTCATGTTATAAGTCCGTAACGCAAAAATAATCGGTCATATCAATATATAGTACAATGAGTTGTTGACTTAAAAACAATCGAGGTCATGTCCATATATTTATCAGCCGAGTAATTAATCAGCCCATCACCAAACGTAATTTTTGCGACAGGCCTACATACTTCTAATATAAGAAATGTAAATGCATTTTGGAACTCATCCTTACCAGAAAATGCGTCCTTGTCCCGATCCAGCGTGGTGAACTGTTTGCCGTTGTGGCTGCTGAAGGAGTCCCCGGCGTTTCCCTGGTAGGTGCCGAGCCTCAGCCGGTAACCCTCGCTCTCCGCCTCCAGGTGGAAGCTGCTGTACTCGGCGTACACCTTCTTCCCCGTCCAGTCCTCCAGCTCCACCATCAGCTTGTAGTCGCCTTGTTTCCCCAGGTTGTAGATGTTGTCCAGCCCGAGCCAGTGTTCACCATCGATGTTACCAAAGCCTTTCTGTGGGGGGGAGGGGGGGGACAAGCACCACAGCGCGTTAAAGGTTGTGGTTCATGTTGGGAATGTCATCGCGATGCAGCGCAGGCCAACAAAGTGCAGTATTTTTAATTGAGTTAGCCGACGCTGTGCGAGAGCCAACTGCTGAAAGAACTGATCTCTTTTTATTCTGTGGTCACTGAAAACGCAAATCCGTGTCCAAGAAACACAAACAGTAAAGCGGAGCGAGGTTAACACGGCTTCCTGTCAGAGTGCTGACGTGACGGAGTCTGGTGCCGGCAATCGAGTACAAATCCAATCTGCTTCCCATTGAGATGATAATGTGTGAAGGTTTTTCTCACTTTAGGTGAATTAGTTGAATGGCAGGGTCAACGGGGAATTGGCTGCAGTCTGATGGATAGTTCAATACAGCAGAGCTGCAGCGACGCATGTCTCTACTTGATCCAAACTGCATGCAAGTATTGATTTCTAAATATAATTTTACAACCGAGAGGAAAACTCTTACCCATGCCATTTTCTTTTTATTTAGTTTTTGTTGCAGAGAAAACTGTGAGACCAGACATTTTCATTCGGCTGTGTATCGGTGTAAATGTTTTTGTTCTTGCTCCGCTAGATCCTGGATTACACCTCAATCACAAAAGCTGATGCATTAGAGAAAAAAAGGATGAAAGGATCTTTTCCAATGGGGTTGAGCTGTATTTCCCTCTCAGCCTACTGTGACTTTCTGATTGCGTAGATTTGTATGTAGGTTCCCTGGCTCCAGCTCTTGGCTGTGATTTCGGTGTGAGGAAATCCACCGCTAAGCTGTTTACATTGATGGAGCAAGTGCTTTGCTTAGCGGCCCCAAAATGAACCACTGAGAGTGGTTCACTTAAGTAATGGGAATGGGGAAAGCTGTGAACACAGCTCTCTGTCATACTTCGAGATTTTTCATTTAATGTTTCCGCAAAAGAATCAGATGAAAATTTGGGTTGGGACCCATTCCCATTAAACCTTCCCTTTACTCCTGTTTGACCCCTCGGCTTACCTTGTAGTTCTCCCAGTTCCGAAAGAAGTTAACCGAGCCGTCTCTCCTCCTTTGCAACACGGTCCATCCTCCATTGTCGAGGCCGTGTTCGCACCAGGCTTGGATCAACCGATCACTGCCATTGGTCTTAAGCAGGTACATCCCACTAGTCGTGTGTCCGGACTGTCGCACCTGGTAACAGTCTTTGAAGGGACCTGTGGTCGGAAAGATCGTCGTAGAAAAAGAGTAAGACCAAAAAAAAAAACATGTTTGTTTGATTGTGCTTGTGGATCTGATTTGTAAAGAAATACCTATTGCCATATCCCATTTTCCACAATCCGTATGATGAGAATATTCGTAATGTTCCTCAGTTTTGTGTTTTAGTTATGCTTAGCCCTTGGGGAAACATGTTTAAATGATTTATACCGGCCAGTAAAAAGATAGAAATGACCATATAACTTAATGGCCTTATCGATGCTATAGCTATATATTTTGTTACAGCCTCATGATTCGTACTAAAACTATCAATTTCCTAAATTATAGTCCGTTTTATCCCCCTGAGCAAATACACCATACTGTGCCTTCAATTGACCAAGATGGCTTCTTCTTCTTTTTATCGCATATGCAAAAGTCATCATCATCAATCTCTGCGCTCCAGACAGCAGACAAAGAGAGAAAAGGGGAGCGAAAGTTGGGTCTGAGTGTACCAATGTGGCCGCATTCTTTGGAAAATATCTCCTTTTGCTCAAAACCGTCCAAACGTTGAAAGTTCCACAAACATACACGTGCACACTTAAATTGGTGAATTAATATTCACCTAGATTTAGCCTTCAAATGAAGCCGTGCGGCAGCACTGCACCCAAAGCTGAGGCAGCTGAATCTAAACCCAGTATATTTCCTCTGTTTTCCCCTGTGTGAATATGTATTAAACCAGTATGAACACCGGCATTGTGCGGGGGCCTCCGGGGCCTAAAGGCCCATGGAAGATGGTTTTCTCAGCTGAGTGTAAGAGCACATAGGAACCCAGTGTATTGCCCCAGCACAGATACCTAAAACTCCCCAGCACAAGCTTCTATTTTTCTAGTAATGATACGTCTTCATCAGACCTGTCGGTGAGGGGGTTCTCTGACAGGTTTCTCCTTTTCTGTCACTTTGTTAGTTTCTTCAAACAGAGCTTTAAGGGGTTGAGTTTAATAATAACGTCAGTCAACAAGTCATAGTAGTTTAAAAAAGGGCTCGGCTAGATCAAACTGTGGTCAGGCAATGTGTATTTACAGTAGGGAACCTACGTGGAAGAGAACCTATTTGTGGAATGTGGTGACTTGTATTTCGGTTGACCTTTTGCCTATTTTTCTTTCTGCCTACATTCATCCATGTATATTAAATCTCATCAGGAAGAAGAAGTACCCATCCTTATCACTAGGAATTTGATATGTTTTATTGGGACAAGATGTGGAAATATTTTAGGGGATTTGTTTTTCTTTTCCTGCAAATTGAACAGTGACAGACGATGCGTCGGCCTCCGAAGCAAATGCGATCCATCCCTGGCTTTCTGTTGCTTCACTTGGTTGTAGATAAATCAAGGGTGTCCAGATTGAGAGCTTTGTTTCAGTCTTGGACCAAAAAAAGAGACTCTGGCAGTCTGTGAGAGCAGCAGCTAAATGCTTAGCATTTAATCCATGATGTAGCCGAGGCCTGTGGAGCTGCAGGATTATTACATAGGAGCTCTCAGTTCTGTATGAAGCTATAATTGACTATTAAAATCGCTAAAATTACAGTTCAATGGGGGCATCAAGAAATATCCTTGAACACTTTGCCCTTTTTTGTCATCTTCAAGTGGAGTCTCCGCCATTGTACCGCATTTACCTCATTGAACTTGAACGGCCAATCATCATTAGTGCTTGAAGCGGGTTGAAAGTGTTGCAAGCTCGTCAGCCATCAGAAACTTGGCATTGAATATGGACTTTTTATTACTTTATAGTAGAGGTGTAAGAAAATAATGAGTATTGCGATATATAACGCTTTGTGATACTGTATTGATTCTCAAAAACGCCCTCGCAAAGTAGTGCTATGACGTAGGATGTTACAGGCGCTTTGTGAAAGGCATCTGTTCTGATTTCATGAAAAAGTAAAAAATGTACTTTGATTTTCTGCATATGGTGGTGTGTTCTTTATACTATTACAGTGTCCCCTAAAAATAGATTTAAAAAATTGCAATATTTTGAATCTTAACCGCTGTCATGATATGTAAGTTATCGCCAGATTCTTGCCCATGCTAGTAATAGTATTGCTAAAATACTATGAAAGATATATTCTCTATTTTTTGGCAGGGGGAGAAAGCTGATTTATTAATAATGCCATAATGTAAGAACTATTTTATATAATCTGGCATATGGATTTGCAAAATGGGACCAGCCTTTTTCTCAAATGCTAAGTAGCAAGAGAGAAATGATAGATTGATCTGGAGTCTTTAAAGTGTTGGATTTTAACAGTTTTTTTTTTTAAATATCTGATTTAATCAAATACAGGAGAAGGTTATTCTCACCTCAACATTCCTCTGAATGATATTATGTCACCCTACTAAGGAACTCTCCGGTCAGTATTCAAACCTTTGATTCCCCTCTTTTTTTCCGAGGGATGTGATGAATGATTTCATCCATTTCACCATCTGGTTGTATAACTTCTGTCAACATTCCCCTCCACGGTCTCTTCGCCAGTCAAAATACAGCGAAGTCAATTCCAAGTAGCGTTCTAACCTTGCAAAGTGGTTTCACATTGGAGATGATCTCAGATTTCAGAATCAGTCAATCTCCGTGACAAAAGTACATAGTAGCCTCACTTACTTTATTTGATAGCTTAGTCTAGAGGCCGAAGACTTAATGGACTCGTCCATCAGACATGATCTCGTTTTGTGTTTACCTTTACGTCTTCTGTGGACTTAATGTAAATCTGACCAAAGCCTTGCAGTGTAAATATATATATATATATATTCCCATTCTCTAAAGTCTCTTTTAATACTGTTCAAAGAGGCCTAATCCACCTCCTGCTAATTTTGTACATATGCTGAGTGTCATGCTGCCAATAGAGACGGCCAAGTGGGAATCATAGGAATGTATGATTTCACTGCCTCGTTACCATGCCAAGGATGAACCCACTGTGCTTCAGCGATACCAACTGTTGCAAGAAACTACCTTCTTAATTTCAGTCCTGAGTAATTGTCCCAATTATTTGCACAAACAAGCACTAAAGTATAATTACCTAAGTGATCCCTCACTTATTTCTTCATCATCCCCTGCCACTTTAAATTTGGTACATACCATCAGAGGTAAGTGTTCCCTGTGGTGGTGGAGGGTTGATCCCAAATGGGCTTGCGGTAGGGGAGTCCATGCGTGATCCTCTGGGAAAGGCCCGGTTGTTATTGTCCCTCTGTATCTCGTTGGTGAAGCGATTGTTAACCGGTAGATTCTGCGGCACCACCTGTACCAGCGGGGGAACCACGGGCAGCTCACTGCGCCCCAGTGTCCTCAGACACTGCTCCTCCAGGGCAGAGATGAGAACGGACTGGTTGTTGACCACCCCGGCCATTACGGCGAACCTGCCCTCCAGCTCCTTGTACCTCGAAGCCAGTCGCATCATCTCCGAGGTCACATTGAGGACGCGGTTCTCCAGCTGGGCCAGCTCCAGAGAGTTGTCTCTCTTCCTGATGATCTCATGCAGCAGCTGCATGTAGAGTTGGGTCACCCTGGAGTTCATGTTCCTGCTCTCTTTCCGCAGCAGCTTCATCTCATTCACCAAGTTACCATCCACATCCACCACCAGCTGCAGCGTCTCAATCTCACGCCGCTGCTTGTTGAGCACCTCCCGCACATCTGCAATGTCTATGCGGGTCACTCTGTCCTTGTCTGGCTCCGGGCCTGTGGTGCTGGCACAGATTGGACCTGGTGACAGATACGAATGACTTAGGAGGTTACCACGAGGCTATATTGATTTTTAGAAAAGCATGGAATACTTAAATGACAGCCATATGATGAATCAGTGTATTACAAAAAGAAAGTTATCCTTTTGAACCTGTGATTTTCTGCTCCGGTACAAGGAAGGTGTAGGAACACTTTTTGGCATCAGGGTCGATGGGGGCTCTTTTACTCCTGATGATTGAAGGCCCTTTGGTCCTCCGGGCTTCCCTGGAGCTCCTGCAGTAACTTTCCTGCCAGAGGGAGAGGCACAGCAGGGCGCACAGGCTCCACATCGGGCCCTGCATTGCTGCTGGCTGCTTAGATGGATGGATGGACAGCTGCTGGTGCTCCCTCAAGTCCCCCCAGGCCTCCCTGCAAGAATACAAGATCTCAAGAGTTGGGGCTCTGAAGGAATGTTAACCGCAGGGGTGTTGATTGTATGCTGCCGAATGATCAACACAAAAAAGTATTTGACAATTTTTCAAATATTCTCAGACAATCTGTAATTGTTTAGGAAAGTGTTCACTTAGGGTGGTCAGGTCATTGTTCCACTTAGAGTTGCTTGTGAGGAAAGAGAGAACACATTTGCTGTTCAGGCCACGGGACCTGGTCTGCTTTCTGTCTCAGTTAGTTCCCCTGCTGACAAACACCCCATTTCTTTCCTGAGGTCCTGTTGGTTTCCCTCCTAATAAAGAGGTCTGCCATGTGGCTGCTGGCTTCGCTTTATCTTTGGTACCTTCCCTTACTCCTTCTTCATCTTCTTTACTTTGGGAAGAGATTATTCTAGCATATTCTCACGCTCCTGTCTTGCATAGTATGTACCTGAATGGGCTTTTTTTTTGCCATTTCAGTTTTTGTGTCTGGGACATACCGTAGATCCTGCCCCCTGATACAGTCACTGCAACTGAGTTAGTACGGTCCGATGGCCCAGTAACTCAGATTTGTAGCACTAAATGGCTAATTTAAAACATTTGATATAATTTACTTATTGTTTCAATGCAATTAGACACTAAAACTATGAAAGACACTCTCCTCACGGCTTTTGTTATGGGCTTTTTGCTTTCTCGTTATTTTTTAGTCTCCTTCTCTACCTCTGAATCTTCTTTCCAACATGGATTCAAGCATCTCTGTCCACATGCAGAAGTATCGTCACACTTCTCTGGAAGCAACGGATATGCAAGTCAAAACACTTAAGGAACTCTTAGAGGTCTTTTAACCAAACTCTATGAACATAAATCAGAAGCTAAGAGGGTTCAAGACCTCCCTTCCTGCTCAGAGATCTGACCTTACTGTCCCGTACGAGCACAGTGCCGCCCACCCAGTAACACACATTGACCCTTAATTTCCGATGCAGCTTCCTGTGAGACCGGTTAAATATGCTCACCACTGAGCGCCCGCGGCTCCGTGTGGCTCCATACGTTCAACAGGAATGTTCAGTAGGTGGTAGTGTTTATGTTTCACTTGAAAGACTTCACCAACAGGCCGTCTCTACGGGGGTGAGAGACCAGAGTGAGGAAACCGGTGTGAGACGAGTCGTCTTCTGCCCTCTCTGATCCGCGGGGTGACTGCTGGCACTCCCTCGCCTCCTTCTTATCCCTGCTGATGCTAGTTCTGTTTCTCATCAATGCACGAGCACAAAAACACTTCCACAGACGCACACGCTGCTCCATCTGATGCCCTGGCCTGGTCGTGTGCAAGGCCAAGGCGGTCTAGGCCTCCTAATCCACTCCATCACTCTTGAGCCACTCTTTACTCAGTGCCACAGCATCAAATCCTACTTCAACCCTGAAACTCGGGGCCCCGTGTCTCTCCCATATGATGCTATTGTGGTTCTACAGGAATTCTGGCAATACTGTCACTTGTAACCATTTCGAGCGGGGACAGGATTACAGTTAGTACTGCAGATCTGTAGATCTCGCTGGTATGCGATGATTTCCTGTGTCCATCTGTGTGATTGAATACTGTGTGTGCATGACTATCCAGAGACGCCATGCATTTTCATGGTCGTGTGTTTTTCCAGCAGCAGAATGTGTCTGACAGCGTACCCAGGTACTGAATCCTCGCTGACCTGAGAGCCGCTAATGACTTTAACAGCAGCGTCAGCCGTGTCAGTTCTCCTCCCAACGAAGACTGGCTTTCTACTGTTGCTGGGAGCTCCATAAAGTCTCCATATTTGGCATCATCCACATGCCCCCTTAGCGTGAACAGCTCACATAACATTACAGATCATCCATCAGCTGTCACCTCCTTCATTTCCCATCTCTCTCTCTCTTTCTTTTCTTTTTTTTCCATCCTCCTTCCCTTTCTTTCCTGTCTTCTGGAGTCTGACTTCCTCTTGGGTGGTGGTTCTGGGTGCGAGGGGCCTAGTCTCCTTCATGGAACCACAACATATCAAAGACATTCCAGGGAACGTGGAAAGGTCACCAGCGTGTTTTTGAAGGTACAAGGTTTACGGCGTTTCCTCAGAACATGAGGTGCGGCTTCTTTTTTCTCCCCCAACTAAAGTGGAAACTAAACACTGCTGAAGTGCTTGGGGAGCAGGAAGGCCGTTGAGCGGAAAACAAAGTGCTCACCTCTGGGAGTGAAACATCATGCGTGTGTGCCTTCGCATACGATGCTAACAGTTGGATATATTGTTTTTGTTTTGTAGATTGGAAACTGAGTTATATTTATAACCTCTATGTTGTGATTGTACCGATCTGTGCTGCTGCGCTACTCAACCAAACGCATTACGCCTGCAGAGATGGAAGGGAATTTACACTTTTCAGATTTAACTACAAAAGAAGCAACAAATAAAAGTCTGTGCATGGCTAACAATACATGTTTCTTAAAAGGCTGCACTTAAATCCTGTTAAGTAGGGTGGGGAAAAATGTATTTGTTTTTTTAAATACCTGAATCGATTGCAATTGCTTCTTTTCAGTCTGTGCTGAGGTAGAAGCAAGTTACCGCTTTCTTTGTTATAGTCTGAGTAACGTGACTTCATATCCGTTTCAACAAAGCCAGAGACCAGAGACCCGCGGCCAAACAACCTGCACCCTCACATTTAAATCCAACGCATTGGTAAACACTACACGTGGCATGGACAGGTAATGTTAATAAGACCAATACGAGTCCCTGAATCGAGCACCTCGCAGATCTGTGGTCAAATCAACTGTGGTTCCCCCGTCATGTTAAACGCATTCAAAAGGCCCAGATGGAGCTGACCATTGATTCATAACGAGAACGCAGCGCACTGGAAGAGCTCGTGAAGTAAGTGGACGAAGGAAACACGTTACGTTTCAAAATAGGGCTATATACAAAATACATATATGGAAATTAGAGTAATTGGATTGTATTCATTAGAAGTATAAAACGTGTTACCTGTGTCCCTTTATAAATTAAAAAGAAAATACCACTTTCCTTGTGAGGGAAATGTCTTTAGTCTTTAATGTTGGGTAGCTGGGAAAATAAGTAACGACTAATACATTTGAGTTCAGGACATCTCAACTACAAACAGACTCAAAACATTTTTACTTTTTGCCGTGCTGTAGTGTTAAAAACAGTAAACCAAAATCGCAATAAATTCATAATATTGAATCTCAATACCTGTTGAATTGCAATACTTAATACATATTGAATTCGCACCCAAGTTTCACGATTGACTCGAATCAGGAGATAATCACATCGTCCCAGCGCTTCTGTTTAGTGAATCTGGTCTGAGCTTACAATAGAACTATTTTGCTCGTCCTGCATGTATGCATGTGCATTTTTTTATGACAATACAAGTTCAGTGCATGTGCCATTTTTATTTCCATTCGCCGTGTAGTTTGCCTTAAGCTCACATGTTCTAGTACTGCGTGTCTGGAGTCGTGTGCCTTGTCTAGAATGAGCGATGTTTCCTATTATTCAGATGATGATGCATAGCGAGGTCAATCAGAACCTGGAGGAGCACTACGCTTTGTATACAGACGCTGCAGAGACAGAACAAGGGAAGGAGATGAGGAGTCTGTCAGGCTGAAACAAAGAGCGAAGATTTAAAAGGATAGCCCAGACAGCAGTGGATTAAAGATGGATGAGACTAATAATGATAGAAAGGGGGCCCCTTTTCCTTTCCTGGCCAGGTATCATGAACATTACTTGAACATAACTCTCATAACGCTCCCTATTTTTCTTGACAAATCCGCACTCTTCTCTCTGCCTGTTTCTTTCCATTTAATTACTTTCCTCTCTGTTTAACCCCCACCCACCCCTCCCTTTTACTTCCCTTCCTTCCAATTTTTTAATACTTTGCTTTCTCTGTCTTGTGTTCCTTCTCCTCTTTCCTCTCCGGGTCTTTCGGTTACAGCTAAATCACTTAAGCAACAGATTGCAGATGCATATGAAAGCCATAGGCTGTGAGCAGCACAGCAAAGAAGAGAAATCTAAAGTCGTTTTCTCCCCCAATATGAGTGGGATTTATTAAATTTCTCGTTGGCTCAGCCCCACAGACAGACGGCTCTTGTATTCCATTACATCCATGTGAAACTAGCGTGTGGACCAGAGGCCCGTTTAACTCCGCCTGTCTTGTGTTTTGGCAACAGTTTGAGAGTCATAAGTCTTCCATAGAGCTTTGCTGGGTCCTCACCCTGCTAATAGTTATTAATAGTCAGGAGACACATGACGGTGACTTTTTAACTGTCCCCACTCCCCCGCTGTCTGTCTCTCTCTCCGCGTCTGTCTGCGCTGTGGTTTTATTTTCACGGCTGTTATTGGAACAGTCCGAGGACAAGCAGTGTTTATCTGTCGCGCGCTACTTCCTTTGCTCTCTTTTTACACCTCATTAAAGCCCACAACTGTTTCAGTTTGGGTTTATTTTGCTTTAATTATGTTCACCCCACACTCCGTCTTGAGGTGTGTATACATAGCGAGGACACTGGCTTTCGTCTACTTTTGGTTTTACTGTTTAGACGTTGCACATTAATAGTGATCAGCTTTGCTCCTGAGTAGGAGAAATGATTCTCTTCTGCACGTCGTCGGGGAGGAAATTACCAGAGAAGTCATTATGCTAGACGGCTGCTTACATTACTGCTAGACAGGAAACATCCGTTTATTTCTCCTTGGTTAAACATCCTAATAGATGTTAGTTGTTGGCCCAGAAAGACCGAAGAAGACGGCCTCATGTCTCACTGGTGTCCTCAGGTTACTCTGAATGTAGAACGCACGCATCACTCGGTCATCTGAGCCGAAGCAAACCGCCTAATAAGCTGATTGATAAGCAATTAGTATAAACAGCTTTCATGGAAAATGGGCTCAGTGCAGGTTTGGGCTATATGTCATTATCATACAGTATTTATCATACTTACAAAATACACTCAGTTTATTTACACAGTTTCAACAAAAACTGATCGTTGTAACCTTCATGAATGAAGGATTGTTGCAGAACTGTTATATTAGGCTGAATTAGTTGTAGCTAGCTAATAAACGGGCACTTTATATATAGCTATAGATAGATAGATAGATAGATAGATAGATAGATAGATAGATAGATAGATAGATCTATCTAACGCCTTAAGGTGTTAGATAGATAGATCTATCTATCTATCTAACGCCTTAAGGTGTTAGATAGATAGATCTATCTATCTATCTAACGCCTTAAGGTGTTAGATAGATAGATCTATCTATCTATCTAACGCCTTAAGGTGTTGCTGTGAAACACTAATGGAAGTTGTCTGTTATTGTTGTCTGTATATGTATCATCGATCTGTTAGATCGATGATACAGGTATCACAACAACTCTATCGAACGATCGATCGAGTTGTTGTGATACCTGTATCACAAAGGCCTCCGATACAGCCTTAAATGCTGGATTGGGTATCGGCGAGTACGCGTGTCGATGCACTAATCGGATATCACGAGACCAAATCATTTATCAGCTCATTTACGCTACACGGGAACAACAACACCTGTCACTCGCTATTCTATCTGTACATCCTGTCCGATCGGTGCTGCGCAACTACGAAGCAATCATATCCCACCCATACAGGGTTAGTTTGAATACAGCTGTTTTAAAAAGAACAATGATATATGTACATATTTAGTTTTTAACACACTGGTGTCACATCGGTACTCGGGATCGACCGATGCGTAAGTTCAGGTATCGGAGTCGGTATCCGGAAGGAAAACTTCGTCTTAGACGAAGGTGTCACAGGAAGTTAGATAATCATAGTTTATTCTGATGCATAACGCTGACACTAAATGAACACAAGCAGGGAGAATCCGGTTGTAGCAATGTGCTGGTACATATCAGGTGAGGAGCACAAACTACAGCCCACGAGAGTGTAACATTCAGATGCAGGCTGTGAGGACTGTGTGGGTTTCAGAGCTCCTGGTCTCCTGCTGTGATTTACCACTTCTGATGGTCAGTCTGGAGCCTGATGGATCGCAGTTCAAAAAGCGGGAGAAAAATGTATTTATATTTTCGTAGATGATGTATTTCCCAGCTTTAAAAATCCCCCGGCTTCCCCTCACTTCCCCCATCTGGTCCTCAGACTTTCCCACAACAAGTCCAATATGCCCAAAAACACACAACACATCATCACTGGTCAGAGGAAAGAGGGGGAGGGGGGGAGAGGGAGAGGGAGGGGGTGTGAAGGAGAGAAGGTTTGGATTTGGAGCAACATTATGCGTCAGCGCTGCGTTACACGACAACATGGAGCTCGGCCAGCCGGCTGTTGGTCCGCGGCCAGAGGCCGACTTCCTCCCCGAGTTAGACGACCACCGCGTCCGCTCGTGTCCCTCAAAGACACGAGTCGACTCAATCGTCTGCGCTCACCGAAACAATCGCTCGCTCAGCCACGAGCGGGAGGAGGAAGAAGAGCCGGCAGCCGAGAAGCTGACCGACCAGTTTGGGATAAAGGATGGAATTTAAATTAGAGGGAGAGAATGAAAGAGACGGCTACGCGAGGAGGACGTGGGCTGGAGGGATGAGCGCAGCATGAGCGGGGAAGTAGGCAGTACAAGTACCGACATTATGAAACGATTAAAGAAAACAGCGCTGCACTAAAAACGCCACTAACGACGAGGAAAAGCTCCTAAAAGCCTCATCAACGCACATGTAGAAACCTGACAGATTAAATGGTGCAACCACAGTGGAAGAGGAAATACACCGTGGTACGGCATTAATGGAGTTCTTTTATATGTCCTCATTAAACTCTGCATGTTGGAAATATTAAAAAGGAAGATCAAGGCGGATGCAAAGCGCTAGAATAAGATTTTCTCTGCATTTATAACTTGAGTTGGTAATTGAGACGTGGGCCAATCACGGGAATTAAATGATGAAGGATGAGGTCGGAAAATGAAGACGTTAGAGTGAGTGGTTCTATTTAGAATATATTAGCTTGTGGTTAGAACACCACCAACCATGCCTCCCAGCTTTCTACAGACATTTCTCTAAGAAGTAAGGGTTCCTACCCAGAACCATTAGATTCTGGAGAACTCTTTTTTTTGAAGAAAGGGCGTTTCAAAGGTTCCTTGCAAGATTAAGGTTTCCATCAACAACCCTTTTCATCCAAATAACCCTTTTGGAGGAAAGAGTTCCTCAAGGATTGTTGAAAGCATTGGCGTACATAAAGGGGTTCTCTGTAGAACCCTTGGCTGAGTTCTAGATGAAACCCTTGGAATGTAAAAGGGTTCTTGGGAGAACTCCTTGGCTAGGTTCTTGCTTGTTCCCTTCAACATCCAGAGAGGGTTCTGGGTGAGATCATTGCACCATTAAAACGGTCCTCCTAAGAACCCCTTGGAGGGGGTTCTGAGTGGAACCTTTTACAGATGGTTCTTTGTATAACTTTGTTGGATTCTTGGTAGACTGTTCTGACATTGTCCCAGATGGATACTTTATGAAAGGGTCTACCAGGAAGCAAAATGTGTTCTACAAGCTGTAGAACCCTATATAGTGCTAGTTGGTACTGCAATCAATCGGCCTTTGTGGGTTCCCCCTCTCCCTCTTCCTTTTTTTTTTTAGTCCAGCACATAAAAGCACAAACCCGTCTCATGTCCGCGGTATCCAGAGTTCATATCAGGCCATCGCTCTCCATCTGTCATACTTTGTCAAGATAAGGGCTCTCAACTCTCCAACGCCCTCCTCCATCACTCCCCCCCTCCCCCCCAACACAACCTGCCCCTCAACACAAACACAGCTCTCCTTGTAAAGTCTCAAACAACAATCTCATAGAATCGGCTCCAGTCTGCCCGCACTGACAGATTACTTTGCACCTTCTGGAGGCTTTTCTCTGTGATTTTAACTAAACAACGAACGCAAGCTGACCGCCCCCCCCCCAAAAAAAAAAACCCAGAGCTGGAGGAGGGTCAGGGGAGAGAGGAGAGCCGGGAGGAGGAGGGAGTTATTAACTAAAATGTTACCGCATTTATATCGATGTTTGCTTGTGTAAATGTTCAGATTCAGGAGATCACGCGTAACCAACTCTATTCTCTCTGCTTCCGAGTCGCACCTCACCATAAGCTCAGACCTCCGACCGCACATGCTTTCAATTAGTTGAATCAGCAAGGAAGAGCACGCACGCACGCACGCACGCACGCACGCACGCAGCATAACGCACTCGTTGCCCACTGGCCCTACTTAGTTACATACCTCCACTTCCCCTGTCTGTTTGTCCTGACCTCCAGGCTGACCTCTTCCTCCCTATGGTGACTTGTCCGTTCAGCTGTGTCCAGGCGCTCATTAAGGGGATTCAAAATGGGCTTCGGGGGGGGGCCGGACTCCCCCCCCCCCCCCCCCTCTTTTAGCGATTCTTCGTCCAGTAGAGCTACACGCTGCCCTGTAGCTCAGAGTGTAGTCCGGCTTGTTGTGTGTGTCCTACCGATAAGATCAGCTGAGCTGTGTCGGTGAAATGTACACACACACACACACACACACACACACACACACACACACACACACAGCCTCAGGGTCACACAGTGAGACACGATTGGCCGCATGCCCATCTCCCCGAAAAAAAAATCCCCTGCAAGTGGGCCGGTGCGGGCCGAGTGAGCTATCAACGTCCCGCTGCGTTACAACATGGAGTGTGACAGGACGGCTGTGGGGCGCCGGTTAACTAGCTCCCACAGTCCACCGTACATGCACGACCTCACCGCTGTTTATTGGCTTGTCCCGGGACGAGACTCCGTTTGATGTCTTTCCTATTTTGGGATTTACGGGTCCGGGGTTTCGGGTGAGGAGAATAGTTAGTTTATGTGTGGATCGGGTTGTAACGACCCCATTTTTAAGCTTTCTCCCAGACCCCGTCCCCCATGCAGGTGAACCCGGGAGCCAAGCACCGCCAGCACAGAATGTTCTGCTCCCTCCTTCTCTTTATCTTTTTTCTCTTTCTTTTCCGAGCTGAGTTATTGGAGGTATTGATCTTGTGATTTATTGCTCTACTCCTGAAATGTTTTCTTAGCCTTTTGCCATTTTTGTCTTTTTTTTCTTTTTTTCTGCAAGCTTTTTGAAGCTCAAAGAGTCATGCATGATGCATGTTCTCATACGTGTGTGTGCTAGTGTCTCTCTCTCTCTCTCTCTCTCTCTCTCTCTCTCTCTCTCTCTCTCTCTCTCTCTCTCTCTCTCTCTCTCTCTCTCTCTCTCTCTCTCTCTCTCTCTCTCCGTGGTCGTTTACAGCATTCACAGATGTGGCTTTGTAGCGAACAGAGTATTTTCCACAGATCCCACCAACGGGCCAGGAACGTAGGGGAAAACATTTGAAGATAATTGTGAGTCGGTGATATGGAAGTGCTCCAGATTGATGCCGTTGGAGTTCAAAGCTTCTTTGGTTTTTTTTCCGCTATCAGGGCAAGGACTGTCCATGGAGTAGGATCTGATGGAGGATGTGGTTATGGTTGGATTATATTGTATAACCCCCCACCCCGACCCATTCATGAACTCAACTCTGTTAAAGGGAAAGTAAACTTTTAAGGCTTCCTCAAACTGCAATGTGTTTTCTGTGCGTCTCAACGAGCAGAAGTGTGTGCTGAGAGACATGTCGCCATCTCATTAGGCGTGATATTATTGATCTAACCCCCGATTCCACCAGGTTAAACTCGCCTGCACCCCCCCAACCCCCCCCACCCCCCCTCTCCTGTTAGTGGCCAGCTCAGATGGTGCTGTATTAGGAAACCGAAAGCCTAGAAAAAATAAACAAGCCTGGCTCCAAAGCTCAAATCTCCCCATCAGATCAGATCAGCCTCCCTCAAGTGTTTTTCTGGAATGCCCTACTTTTATTTCCCTTTTTACCCCCCCCCCCCCCCCTCCCTTTCTCTCTTTAGCTTTCTGTTTCTCTTCAGGTCGGGCATTTTACATACATTTTAGCTAAATTTAAGAGAGGTGTTTCTCCTTGTTACATCTTAAAGAAAACACAACAAAACCAACACCAACTTTTCATTATTTAAGCCTTTTTTTTTTCTTTCTTTTTTTACCGTCCACACAATGAAAGCGTCAATATCACCAAGCACCGTAATTCATTCCTGTATTTTTCCCCACACAAATGGCACCGTACGCCCCCGTTAACGTCCCTGACTCGGCCTCATTTACACGTGTTGCATGCACACACACACACACACACACACACACACACACACACACACACACACACACACACACGATGCGCTTCTCCACACTGTGCATCTCAGGCCTCAGACTCCAGAGGAAAGCCAAAGAAGCGTTGCTAAATGTTTCTGTCTGCAGCCGGAGCCTCCAGTCACGAAACGTCCTAACCTCTCCAACCTCTCAGCCAGAGCTCTCTCAGCTGCCCAGACACACACACACACACACACACACACACTCGTACATACCTACACACATGCTGTCATGCCAACACATTACACACACTCCAAAAACAAACTTGGAAGCAGAATGAACTCGGGCAACATTTACCTTTTTCTTTTCTTTTTTGTTTGTGTGCTACCGGTAGTTGGGGGCGTGTTTCCTTCAGTTATAGTCTCACGTGTGTGTTGTGTCGTGTCTTCCCCGAGCTGCAGTGCTCAGGACTCATCTCTCTGTCCCGGTCTTCCGAGCTGCTCCCCTCCACTTCTGTCCTGCTGTTGGAAAAAAATAAAAAAAATCACGGGACGTGAAGTCTTTTTTTTTAAAAACGAGGCCCTGCTTCCCAAACGATGGTCTCCTCTCTGTGGACTCAGCTGTCCTGGGGCCCGGGCTGGGGCATGGTTCAATAGCCGGCCACTTCAACAGACTGAGCTCTGACGACTGATGCCTTGAGTTTTTCACAAAGGCTGGGGGGGAGTAGGAGGGGGGGGGGGGGGGGGGGGGGGGGGGGGGGGGGGGGGGGGGGGGGGGGGGGGGGGGGGGGGGGGGGGGGGGGTTTTTGAGGGTGTGGGAGTTTGAGATTGCCTTTTTTTTTTTCTTCTTCCTCTCTCTGTTTTTTTTGGAGTGGCCCAGCCTACCTCTGATGTCACTCTGATGGAAAAAAAAAAAAAAAAAGACAGAAAAAGAGAATAACAGAGCAGCCTCATTAGGTTCCCCATCCTCGACAATGAGCGTCTTAGTTTTAATACAGAAGACGAAGTGAGCTGAGTGAAAGGAAACGAAACCTGCTTGAAGTCTGGGGCACAGGCATGAACTGCTTTGACCCTTTTTTTATTTTAATTTTTTAATAACAAACACATAATCCCCCCCCTCTCTTTTTTGCTTTCTCCTTTTTTTTAATTTTTTTAATTTTCTTTTATTTAACCAGATAAAATCCATTCAGAAAATAGTGATCTGGCCGAGAAGGCAGCAAAGTAAAATGTAAAATGCTCGTCGATTTTCATACACAGAAGAACAGAAGAAGTAAAATAGACGCAGTTCGTGTATGATACATTTAGACAAAAAGGGGCAACGAGACATGACGCATATGTGATAAAAGCTTTTCTTAACGTTTGTTTAAAATGAGCTGATGATAACTCCCTTTTCCAGGCTGCACTGGTGGCACCTTCAGCAGAGGGGAGAGCTGATTGTAATGCTGCTGAGGTTTCTGAGCAGCTTCCTGTTCAGCTTCAGCTGGTTATGTGAGAGCAGGGATCTATATAAAAAAAAAAACACAAAAAGGACGGCCCACTTGTGAGCAAAATCCTCGCTCCATCTGGTCCTTATCTCCGCTGTCATTGAGTTAAATGTGTTCGGGTTCAGCAGGCAGCGGGTGAGGTTTGCTCCATACTTTGTGACCACGTTTCCTCTTTCTTACCCGTAGCGTTTTATTCTTTTCATACATAGATAAATACTTAATTAATCCCGCAAGGGGACATTTTTTAAAATAAGTTTTGCCGGTTGTAAACACACACAAAGTGTCCGTGTGCTCTAAACCACAGGTCCTCCAAGAGCGTGTGTGTGTTCGTGTGTTCCAGGTATGGATTTGTGCATGACCAACGTCTGTTATCCCCGACATGCTCTCAAAAGGGGCAGCCACAGCGGTGAAGCCTCCGGATCTCTCTCTTCCCTCTCTTCCCTCTCTTCCCCCTCTTCCCCCTCTTCCCTCTCTTGCCCCTCTTCCCTCTCTTCCCTCTCTTCCCCGCTCTCAGCCTCTCGGCCTCTGATTCCAATCAGACGATGTTGTGTTTCTTATCCCGGAGACGAGCTCCGGCCCTTTCCATCGGCTGCATGTCAGGTCCTGTCAGGTCCTGCAGTCGTGTTGTTGCTGTTGTTGCTGTTGTTGTTGTTGCTGCTGTTGTTGTTGTTGTTGTTGCTGCTGCTGCTGCTTTGTACATCTGTGTTTAGTCTCCGCGCGTGTTCGTGCGCCCATCTGTGAGCATAACGGCGGTTTTCTGAGCGAGGGTGTCATGTAGTCTACCGTGCGATAACTTTTCTTACATCTGCACTCAATCTCGACGCTGCTATGTGAAAAACATTAAGCAAGAGGAGAGAGAGAGGGAGGAAGGAAGGAAAGGAAAGGAAAGGAAAGGCACATCATCAGTTCACTTTTAAAGATTGTTAATGTCTTGTTTTTAGAATGGCGGGAAGCCGCTTCTGGGTTTGTCTCTAAATGTTAATATTCATGTAATGAGAGACTAATAATCTCAGCTCTGCTCCGAGTCAATAAGAACATGGAGGGGGGAAGAGAGATGGCCTTGAGTTGGAACGGCTGAAGAGAAGATCAATCATGCACTGAAGGCATTTAGATTTGGATCCATGGGGAGCAGATCAGGGCGAAACAGAGAGTTCGTATTCCCGTCTATTTCATACCGAACAAGCCGTCTGTGATTACCAGCTGGTCTCCACGCCGAGGAATCCACAGCTGCATCTCGCATCCACAACAAATCTGTCCCTGTTGCGATGTCCAGCCTCGCGTTCGCTCCTCCAATGAGCTGAGCTCTCTGTGTCCGGGCAGGAAAATACCCGATGGACGCCGTCCTCATTTACATCCTGGTTTGATGCAACATGTTGAATCTTTTTTTTTTTTCTGTTCTGCTTCTTTTCAGGGATGTACCTGTCCGACCTGACCTACATAGACTCAGCCTATCCCTCCACGGGCAGCATACTGGAGAACGAACAGAGATCCAACCTGATGAACAACATTCTCCGGATCATATCGGACCTGCAGAGGTCCTGTACCTACGGTGGGTTCAGCTCTGTTCCCGCGAAGCACGAAGCTTGAGCAACGCTTCAACACTAGGAATGTGGTTTAGTGGAGACCCAGGTTTAAGCTTCAGCAAGAGTACGCTAGGTTTATAAATAAGCCCGACCGAAGAACCCCAGACCGGTGCTTCCAACTCTTTTGACGGCTCATATTTTCAGGCCTCCGTCCAAAGCTACTCCCCCAAAATGATCGTGATGATCAGATCGTGATGAGAGCTCGGCCCTCCGGCCATCTGCTCCATCCCGGATATCTCAGGAACGCCTCGAGCTAAACACGTTTTTTTGGCCTGTAACTCAACAGTTTGTATGTTAATTATGACAATTTTTTTTCGCAAATGTCTAATAGGATAAAATGATGAAGTGATGCAACGTGACTGGTCGGCAGATGCAACTTTTATTGGAGCGTTTCATTCGCTGATCGCTGTTTCAACAAACTTGAAGATTACCAACTCCAGCTTTTCACATGTGTGAGGAAGTCAGCTGTAGTCACTGTACTCTGAGATCTGATTATTTCCGTCATGTGGAAGAACACACAAAAAAAAAAAAAAAAAAAAAAAAAAACCACAAAGGAGGGGGTCTGTTTGAAGGCCGTGAGGGAACTGTGTCGTAGCCCGGCCGCTTCATTTTCTGTTGCCATGGAGACGCAATGAAAGGGTCTCTGCCGTTCATCAATAGTTCTGTGAGATCTGCAGTC
The DNA here is from genome assembly GCA_016806645.1 of Ophiodon elongatus. Lineage (NCBI taxonomy): Eukaryota > Metazoa > Chordata > Actinopteri > Perciformes > Hexagrammidae > Ophiodon > Ophiodon elongatus. The sequence goes on from JACSYO010002018.1 coordinate 42,725, forward strand.
ACCAACAGTCAAAGTGTGTCCTCTTTCCTTCGTGCTATTTTTTTTAATCTAGATGGTTTTGGAGATATCCGCCGTAGCGCCGTCTCTCCAGTGTAACGGAACGACGCGGCACTCGGGTTGAAAAACTCCACCGCAACGTCTCTTTCCAGAAATCACGACACCGTTGCACAAGAAGATCCGCACACCTTGTTGTGAGCGGTTTTCATGTGGGAACTATTTTCTCTCCGCCAACCGTATCGCCGCGCAGAAGGAAGAGCGGCAGCTACTCGTGAACGAGAGGCTTGCGACCGCGTGAGAGGCAAAGAATAATGGCGCCCTCTTCGGTATCGAGTAGCGCTGCACGCTTCATTCCGCGCGGTGATACGGCTGGCGGGTGTAGTTCGGTAGACAGAAAATAGTTCCCACATGAAACTGCTCACAACAAAGTCTGTGAATTATCTTCAGTATCTTCAAGTATGATTTCTGGAAAGACATTTTTCAAATATGTTTTTTTTTTTTTTTTTTGGGCACTAATTAATAAAGTTCCACATTATTAGTGAATGTTTTTAATCCTCTCTCCAGACATGCTTCACGTTAGTCTTCATCTTCCCTCTTTCAGACGTAACGGTGTTGCCTCACGTGCAGAAGTATCTCAACTCAGTTCGGTACATCGAGGAGCTGCAGAAGTTTGTGGAGGACGACAATTACAAGTGAGAAACCAAACTTGGAAGCCGCAGGAGCGATTTCCTGCCGGGAAGGTACAAAGTAGGTCTTGGGATACTTTGGACTAATCGATGTTCTTTATTTAGGTTGTCACAGAAGATTGAGCCGGGCACCAACACACCACGAGCAAACATCTCCAAAGAGGATATTGTGGGTAAGTTGGGTGTTAAATGTCGTATTAAACCTGTTAATGAGCGTCACGATGGCTCTCCGGAAACCTCTGGGGGACGTCACGGAGACCACATCCATACTTCATACCGTCTTATGTCCCGCTCTTACCGACAGGCCAGGAAGCGGCAGCGTCTCCTCACTGCGGCCGCAAATGTACGATAGCAGCCGAGGGAACCAAAGTCCCGGCCACGCCGCCCTCCCCCAGGAACCTGCTGCCCTACGGACACAGGAAGTGCCACAGCCTGGGCTACAAGTCAGTTTTAGTTTTTTATTTTATTTTATTTATTTATTTTTTACTATGAGATATTGTAGAAGGACAGTATTTTCGTCGTTCTACCATGCCTAAGAAATCCTTACCTCTTTTATTTCTCCCTCTGTGTTCTGTGTCCACGTAGTTTTATCCATAAGATGAATACGGTGGAGTTTAAAAGTGCCACGTTCCCCAACGCTGGTTCTCGGCACCTGCTGGACGACAGCGTGATGGAGAGCCACAGTCCCACCAGGGGGCAAGCAGAGAGCTCAACTCTGTCCAGTGGTATTTCACTTGGTAAGACACACACACACACACACACATGTGGATACTTATTACCATAATGCACAGTTTGTATCTTCAATGACTTTTTTTTGTTTTTGTGTAAATGGTTTGTTTCCGTCCACAGGGAGCAGCGAGGGCTCCGAGCTCAGTGAAGAGGTGTCCTGGCCAGCGTTTGAGAGGTACGGTTGCTACGTCCGTGTCTGCAGTGTTTCTGTACGTGTACGATCATAAAAAAAAAAAAAAAAAAAGCTGCATCCCTGAAGTGATTGTATCATTTTCAAAGCTCTGGCCTCGAGACACCGCTACGCGAAAATGATCGGCCATTAAAACATTGCGCCCGAATGCCGCCCCGCCTCGCTTCCCGCCTTGCCACGCCTCCACCGCCGCTCGCACAGATGCCTCTGCAGCCTGAAATGTGTTAAGAGCTTAAAATGAACCCCCCCCCCCCCACCCTTAACCAATAGTCCCTCTGTGCAAACAAGGGTCACGCTCACCGGTTCAAGAATCAACTGGCCTGAAAACACACCACTTTCTTCAAACTGTTGGAATAATCCTGTAAACGCTCCTTCATCGACTTGCTCCTTCATCCAGCCCTAACCCATGCAATCTGAGAAGGGAAACAAGACACCCTCACAGCCTTAACAGTGTCCGTGCCCCCCTCCCCCCTCCTGTCCTATCCTGTCTTATCCTACTCTGAACAGGACTCGGTTCTATCACTCTCTGGGCCCAGTGACCCGCGTGGCCCGCATCCCCTACCGAGGAGTCCTGAGGCCCAGCAGGTACACACATCCCGACCGGAACCAACCGGAGCTGAAACCCTCTCTTGTCCTCACTTCACAGCCCCTCAGTCCCTGCTAAGGGTGGGGGGCGGGGGGGCTCTGTGTGCGCTGGTGCTTAGAGTGTGTGTAGTGCTTGTAGAGCTGGTGGTAGAAAACGTGTGTGTTTGTGTGTGTGTGTTGGTGAAATCCGGTGAAGGGCAAAGGATCTGTCTGGGGTCATGATTCTTCATCTTCTGCTGCGTACCATCAGTCTATAATCCACCTTTTGCTTTTCTTAAATATCTTGCATGTCTGCCACACACACACACACACACACACACACACACACACACACACACACACACGGTCAACCTGGACTTCTTCTTGTGATACATTTCCAAGATATTTTCACAGCTTGGAGCTTTAAAAAGAGTTTCCACAGTCACATGGAGCTCCATGTGTTGCTGGAAACAAACGGTTGCATCCTCATTCCTGAGGTAGAGAGGAACAGACTCTTCAGGTTCCTTGAAGCCAATTCTCAGGGACGTTGCATATAAAACGTCCCTTTTGCGGTCAGAGACGGGTCTCTCTCTCTCTGTCTCGCTCGCCCTCTCTCTCTCTCTCTCTCTCTCTTTCCACCAGGCTTCACTGGGCTCCTGCACTGGGCTTCCTGCTGTGATCCTCCAGACAGACACAATCTGCACACCACCTTGTCCGCCTCTGCTCTTCTCTCTGCCGATACCAGTGTTCAGATTTATGTCTGTGAAATTCAGTCCTGTGTAAACAAAACGGAAATAGATAATAAAAAAAAAAAGTACTTTCACGATGCAGAGTTTCAGGTGGCTTTGCAGATTGCGTCGGCCTTTTTTTACTGCTAGTTCATCTCTTGATTTTGATCCTGCGTGCGTGCGCGAGAACATGCATGTTTCTCCTGTGCGCGCGCACGCGTGTGTTTGCGTATATATCTCGTAATGTTTGCCTTTTGTCCCGTTGTAGCTCAGCGGAGTCAGAGGAGCTCGCTGTTCACTTGTATCCCGGAGCAGTCACAGTCCAGGGGGTGCTGAGGAGGAAGACGATGCTCAAGGAGGGCAAGAAACCAACAGTGAGAGCTCTCACACACACACACACACACACACACACACACACACACACATACTCGTGTGGTGTCCATGTGTTCATACACCTGTACCTACCTACTTCCTGTCTGGGAGCAGATGAGCAGTAAAAGCTGTCTGGAGGCCTCAGAGACTCCGTAACTTGCAGAACATCTCTGTTTCTGTCCGTTCCTCTTGCACTTGCATTCATAATGTTTTCCCCCCCACTACTTTTGTTCGCCTTGTGCCTCTTAAGCCATTTAAATATTTACACTGAGATAATCCAGTTCTGTTTTGACTGGAAATGAAGCTAAAGCTCTTAATGCAGTTTTAAATAACTTGACACTGTCTTAAGTAGTGCGGGTGATTTACGAGCTTCTTAATGATGTAACAAGGTTTAAAAAATAATAATAATTCCTAATCTGGAAAAAAGATATTTACAATCAGGAGAAATCTCTCTGCACCACCAGGAGTATTAATTAGCAGGATGACTTTGTCCCTTATTTTTCGTTCACATGCTTCATCCTCATATAAAGGCCCTGACACACGCTTTGCCTTCGCTTTAGTGGCCCGGCACTAGGAGGCCCTCGTCGGAGGCTTTAAGGCCAACTCGGAGTGTTGAATTGTGAAAATTGTAGACAAACGCTGCTTTGTTTCATGTATGCATCATAACCATAGACGGTGTATAAGGAGTGGTTTGTGGACATGCTGTTTTTGTCGCAACCAATAAACAGAAGTGGCCGTATTAGTGCTGAGGAGGAGTGACGTAGAGACGCTGTATACGTCTCTGGTGTCGACCTGTCAATCACCTTGTAGCCCCGCCCCTAAAGCATCCCCTGCTTTATGGTCTGTTTGACTCTAAATGGACCATAATTTACTAAATGAACATCATGCTGTATTGAAGAAGACTTGAAACTAGAGATTGAGACATAAACTCATGTTTACAATGTTTACTGAGGGAATAAATCAAGAGAGAAGTAGAGTCATTTTCTATAGACTTCTATACAACCAGAGGAGTCGCCCCCTGGTGGTCAGGAGAGAGAATGCAGCTTTAACACATGAAGCTTTGACTTCTATACAACCAGAGGAGTCGCCCCCTGGTGGTCAGGAGAGAGAATGCACGTCTTAAGACACTTCCGCTTTGGCTTCACTCGGTAGAACCGCGGCTGCCGCCTGGTCGTAACAACAGCTTGTTCATATCCGCAGTACGGTCCGGTTCCCCTTCCTGTTTGGTGAATGCAGACTAAACGCCGCCTGCTGGCCTGGAGAGTTATTTCCTCATGCGGGTGCAGAACGTATGTGCTAATTAGCCACTGGCTGTACTCTCTGCGGTGTGTTCAAGTGCAGCGTTTTGGCCAAGGCACTGGCGCCGCTTGTTCTTTGATGTCGGTTTGGTGTGTCTGGGCCTTTTTTCCGCCTCGAAAGCTTTCAGTGTTTATGGAACAAGATGCAAATTTTGCACAATTATTCTCCGGTCATCCAACGAAGCGTAGACAAGCGAGGACTTTCAGCTCCTCAAACCACACAGCGCTCTCCCCTGTGCTTCATCTCTCCGCCTCTCTAATCTGGTCTCTTCGTCCGATTCGAAGCTCTGTAATAATAAGATCACAGCCTGGTGGCACGTGAGGACCGGTGGAGTTGATTTCACCTTTTGTGTGTCCAGGTGGCGTCGTGGACCAAATTCTGGGTCGCTCTCTGCGGAACACAGCTCTACTACTACCCTGCCAAGTCCCTGAAGGCCACCGAGAGGAAACACGTAAGTCCCCGCAAAACCGTCACCATCTCTCTCTGCAGCCGAGGAGTTCAGAGGTTAGCTTGTTTTCGGGAAGGCGAGAGCATTAAGTGAAAGTCTCCGTGAACCGCAGTTGTTGATAGAAATCAGAGTAAATGTATCGAATTGCCCCAAAACACACTTTGTTTCACAAGGAGACGGCACATGATAGCCATTACTTACTCACTTAGAAAGTTTGATTGCAGAATGAACTCCGGGCAACACACACTTAATGATTCTTTCTCGTGTGTTTTTAAAAGAAATAATGGAAATCATGAGCAAAAAATTGCGTATTTTTCATGTCGTTTTGGCATAATTTAAATACAAGTGGTGTGTGAGTGTGAGAGTGTTTGGATTTCATTAGTTTGACAGGAACAATTTTTGAAACTGTACAGGAGCTCAGAGGAGAGAAGAAAAGGACAATAAGGACGGGAAGAAAACCGTGAATGAGTGGACGTGAGATGCAGTGATTTTTGTATGTTTGTTTGCGCGCGTGTGTGTGTGTGTGTGTGTGTGTGTGTGCGTGTGCGTGCGTGTGTGTGAGACGGAGTGTGGTGCAGCGGGGGGACAGACAGATGGTAGCACTCATTGAATAATGAGACCAATGACATCACTGCAGTCCTGTGTGTCATTCACCAGCTAATGAGAACCTTGTGGAGAGCACATGCTGGCTCTGCACACACACACACACACGCACACACACAGAGCCTATGTTAACATTTCTTCTTCTTGTGTAGCATTTAGACACAACAGAGTTGCTGAGAGAAAGAAAATTAAACTCCTGTTTCCACTTGTCCTTCTTCCCAGTTCAAGTCCACGTCCAGTAAGAGCGTGTGTGTGGTGGGGCTGATGGCCATCATGGCTGACGATCCCGAGCATCCCGACGTCTTCCTGCTGACGGACTCCGAGCAGGGTGAGGCAACACACACACGCACACACACAAACACACACGCACACACACACGCGCGCACACACACACAAAAGGAGAAGCTAAACGGATATGACTAACGCAGCGAGCAGTCAGCTCTCTGAAACCGGATGCTGTTAAAATGTGAACTGGGTCAGTGGAGTTTGGTTAGACTGGTAACATTAAAAAAAAAAAAATCCAGAAAAGGCAATTTAACAAAGCCTTCTTGAACCGTGACGCTTCAATAAATGAGACGACGTCAACCGAATGAAAATAGACAAATTACTTATTTGAACTATAAACTCAGGGTTCACTCAGTCTCTTAAGCCGAGTTTCAGTTTCAGTCCTGGGTCGACTTCTCAAGGTTCTACGAGGATCACGTTAGCGGTTTGAGGAGTGGGGGGGGGCACCCCCAGGGGCACCCCCAGGGGCACCCCCAGGGGCACCTACAGGGGCACCTCCAGGGGCACCCCCAGGGGCACCTACAGGGGCACCTCCAGGGGCACCTACAGGGGCACCTCCAGGGGCACCCCCAGGGGCACCTCCAGGGGCACCTCCAGGGGCACCCCCAGGGGCACCTCCAGGGGCACCCCCAGGGGCACCTACAAGGGCACCTACAGGGGCACCTACAAGGGCACCTCCAGGGGCACCTCCAGGGGCACCTACAAGGGCACCTCCAGAGGCACCTACAGGGGCACCTACCTGATGACTTTATTCGCGGTGCAAAAGCTCAAGATATTTAAAGTCACTCCTAAAAATACAAAAATAAAATAAATGTGTTTATTCAGTGCGTAATATTCACTTTGTTAGTGGAAGAATTCATGACAAAAACTGTTGGAATACATTTATGATGTGCAAATGAATAGCACATTGGGCCTAAGGTTGAATCCTGCACACACACACACACACACACACACACACACACACACACACACACACAATCCCGTTGCCTCGGTACTGAACTCCTCCACCGTGACTCTGTTTTCTTTGTCTTTTTGTTTTTATCTGGGCGGGCCAAAGTCAAGTGAGGCTTCTGCCATCTTTCCACTGAGTGTTTGCGAGAGCAGGTGGAAACGAGAGGCCTGGCGTCTCACTCTTGTTTGTCTCCGTTGCCTAGGTAACACCTACAAGTACCAAGCAGGGAACCGAATGAACGCTATGCTGTGGTTCAAGCATCTGAGCGCCGCCTGTCAGAGCAACAGGCAACAGGTGCGGAGCCACACACACACACACACACACACACACACACACACGCCTCAGTTAATAATACAATAATACAAATCAACAGGCATATTTCAAATTAAACAGATAGATAAATATTAGGGGAAATATAACTAAAACAAAGTATCTTAAAACAAAGCCAGAGGTCAAAACATTAAATATTGTTGGAGCACGGTCTCTGTTTTTGAAAGCTTTATTGAAAGCATGAAAGTGATGCTTAACTTTGGCAAACCCAAATTTATGAATGTAAAACAATGAGATTAGTTTGGAAATCCTCTACTGGAGCTTAAATGAATGTTTCCAGGAGAGGTTCAAATTCCAGATAACATTAAGATACATCAACACCTTTCTTGCCACAGTTTATGGTTATTTATACAATTATGTAATTTAAAATTAAACCTTAACTTATTTACCACACACACACTTCACCTTTTCTTTTCTTTTTTCTCCCCCTCCAGGTGCCAGCCAATCTGATGTCATTCGAGTGACCGACGCTGAGGAGTGTGACTGAGCCAAGGAGAGAGAGAGAGAGAGAGGGAGATAGAGAGAGAGAGGGAGGGAGGGAGGGAGGGATGAGGAACGAGGAACGAGGAGGAGGAGGAGGAGGAGGAGGAGGAGGAGGAGTATTGTATCAGTAGTGGGAGCTTTCACTGCCATGAGCCCTGACCGCCGATTCTCCGATTCTCGCCCCGGCCCCACTGCAGCCTCACCTGCCACCACTGCCTTAACCAGAGTACCCTGTGTGTGTGTGTGTGTGTGTGTGTGTGTGTGTGTGTGTATACGTACGTACGTGTGTGTGTGTGTGTGTGTGTGTGTGTGTGTGTGTGTGTGTGTGTGTGTGTGTGTGCGCGTGCGTGTTTATGGCGGTGACTGTTTTGGGCGTACTGACTACTGAACAAGGACCCGCACCACTGCTCTCGTCTCCCATTGGCTCTCAGCGTCTTTTTTGTTTTTGCGGTCCATCTCCTCTCCTCTCCTCTCTCACGGCCCGACCGTCCTCCGCTGGCCCCAAACAACCCTCTCCTCTGTTTAGGTTTCTTTTTCTTTTTTTTCTTTTTTTTCTTTTTTTTTAAAAGGGGTTAACCATTTTTATTTGTGTCCCCACCATGCTCAATCGCAAGATTTCTGTCTTTTAATCGACACACAATCACATCGCGCACACTCACATCGGACTAACACATTTGGACTCTGGAGGGTTGAAAACAATGTATATGTATGTGTGTGTGTGTGTATATATGTATATATATATATATATATATATACATACATACATACATACATACATACATACATACTGTATATATATTTTTTTTTTACTTACTCGCTTCACTCTTTCATTCACTTCACTTGTGTTGGGCTTGGAGTCACGGGCTTATTTACGGCGCTCTCTCACTCTCACGCATATTTGATGGCGTCGGCGTAAACGTTAAGGGCTCTGATTCGCAATCGATCCCAGCAGAAACAATTCCCACACTTCCTGAATGTTTCTAGTTTTTATTACAGAACCCCTCTCCCTCTTTCCTCCCCCTCCCCCCTCATATACTCGCTAAGTGTTCCCTACGTACGTGTGTGCTTGTTTAACTGCGTTGGGGGAGGAGGGGTTTGGGGTGGGAGGGCAAATATTTGCTCATATCACTGGTGTTCCCCACAGGTACGCTCGTCCCAGAGTCTAAGCTAAGGCGCGTTCACGGTGGCGTCGACGACGGATCATCCTTTATATTTTTTACCAACCTGTCTAGTTTTTTTTTTTTTTTTTTTTTTCCTCCAGCGTTGTCTGCTCTCTCCGTCAGTCCCGACGCTCCGTTTCACCAGGACTCACTCACACACACTCAAACACACTAAACACTAAAAAAAAAAGACTTGAAACTGTGAAAGAGTCGAAGAGAAGAGAGCGACGAGAAACTCCCAACCCGTGATGTAATCTCTTCTTCTGGTTGATGGTCGGAGCCTCTGGTCCGGAGCAGACTTACGAAGCTACCTGGAGCCATGCGGTCTACTTTAAATCTCGTTTATGTTTTGTGTTGTTAGTTGTTTGTTTTTGTTTATTTGGGGGGGGGGGGGTGCATTTCACAGTATTACCGTGTAGTAAACGACGGCACGTCTGTGTAGTTTTGTCTGTTAAATTTGAATGTTACATTTTTTTTTTCTTTCTTTTTTTCGTGTGTGTTTTTCTCTCCTTTTTGGAGCAGTTACATTGAATCTTTTATGTATATTATTTTTCTTTTCTTCTTTTTTTTTTGCCCCTCATTCTATCAACCAGGACCCGGCTTCATTTTAGACCCTTCCATCTGATTGGGAATAAACCCCTAGGTTATAATTAGTGCCATGTGACGTCACGTGGCCGTACTTTTCTTCAGGTTGAGGAGTGCAGATGTGTCGCGGTGCCACAAACTGCTGTTTCTGTTTCTTTGTTGTGAACAAACGGGGTCTGGATGATGGAGATAACAATGGGAAGCTTTTTTGTTTTTGCCCAGAAATCATGAAATTCTAATCTTTTTTTTTTTTTTGTGTTTTTGTTAAACAGCTGTTTACATTGTATGTTTACGCAATCTTTTGCCCCAAAAATCACAATCCCTTCAATTGCTCGAAACCTTCGTGTCGCAGTACGTAGAAAGAAACGGGGCGTTTGAGCTGAACATATCCTCTGATGTGCTTCTGCATCCAGACGGCCCTCGGCACAATGTTCAAGTCAACAATCAGGACAACAACAACAACAACAACAACGAACTGAGACAAAAGACAATGAAGTGTCCGTGAAGAGACGTTGGGCCCTTCGTGTGTTGACTAAAGGAAGGATGGTAGCGGAGGAACCAGTGGACGAGGGAACGAGGAAGCCAAAGACGGGCGTGTGCCTGTGCACACTTCTCTATTTTTAAAAAAGAAAACACAAAAAAAAGGTCATTCAAACCGCACAGAGGCTGAGGGTCACTGGGGAGGGGGGAGGAGGGGAGGGGAGGGGGGGGGTCACTTCACGCCACAACTCCACGCCGGCTTGTGTGAAGGAAGGAGGGGCTCGTAAGCAGATGAGCACGTGGACACTGGAGTCAGAGTCCGATCGGTCGACCCGAAAACAAAGAGGGTCTGAGGATGACATGGGTGAGACAGTTTGAGGGGGGAGGGGGGAGGGGGGGTAGAGGCTGTTTACCTGTGTATCGACAGATGGTGGAGCTTAAACCTGCAGTCATTTGCAGTATATTGACATGTTGGTGCAGGGACAGGGACAGTTGTGTTTCCCTGTTTCCTGCGGTGCTGTGTATCGATCCCTTCGCTCCAACGTGACGGGACGAGGTGGCGCCCAACGACAAATGATTTTGGTTCCTGAAGATGATCCCCGGACTTTGTTGTGAGCAGTTTCGCGCGGGCGCGTGCGTCTATATCACACCGCCTCGAGCCTGTCGTCCACGTGGCGGGTGTAGTTCGGTGGACAGAAAGTAGTTCCCGCAGGAAAACTGCTCACAACAAGGTCTGTGGATTATCTTCAGGAAGAGACTGTTTTTCAAATGTATTTTTTATTTAAGTCCCGGCAAAACAATTCAAATTGATAAATAGAACTACAGGTAAGAGGAAAAACTGTCCCTTTTTTTTTTTTTTTTTTTTAATAATTAATGCTGTCTCAAAAAAAAATAAGAAAGGCTGGTAAACAGAAGGAGCTGGTATGTAAACAAACCCAATGTCGACAGTCAGCATCTCCATCACATGTCCCGTCTTCCTGTTTGCTTCATTTGATGTTACTCCAGATGATGTGGTTTCAAACCCAACCGGACCTTCTGGTCCTGGAAGGTTCATCTGAATCAATTTGTGTTTAACGATCTCTCCCATCGAGAATTACCCCGATATCATGTTGAGCGCTTTCCCCGCTCTGTAACCCGAGTTTACACCGGTTTCTTTTTTGTCATCATTTTCTGTACAGTGTGTGGTCAAAATAATGGAAACGCACGTTTCATTTTTCTTTTTTCTTTTTTTTTTGGTGTGTGGGGGATGGAGGGGGAGGGGGGGTGTTTTGTGGTTTTAGTCGACTCATTTACTCGGATTGACCCCCGGTGATCACCTGTTTTTGGGATGAGAGCGGAGAGTTCAAAGGTCAGACGTTTTTGGTTATTACAAAGAAACTCGATGCTTGAAAGATCTGTTTTCTGTGGTGAGCGGTGTTGTTTCCTTTTTTAAAATTGACCCCACTGTCTACAAATGCACAACTTGCCCTGTATTAACTGTTTCGAGTGAATCTGCCTTCTGGATTAATTATTTTTAATGGTTATGACGAATTGTTTAACAGTTGAGATGAAGGTTTTCGACCACAGGAAAGTGTTTTCAGTGCGTTTTGTCTTCTGATTTTTGTGAAAAGTCGATGTGAATCTGGACGGGCGTCATTCACCGTTTACTGAAGGGCGACGACCTTCGATCGAGGCACCGAAGGGCGACGAGGGTGATGTTTAAATGACCTTTGACCCTCACGCCCTTTAACCTGGCTGTGTGTGTGTGTGTGTGTGTGTGTGTGTGTGTGTGTGTGTGCGCGCGCGTGTGTGTGTGTGTGTGTGTCATGACTGTGGCGAGCGCTGTGACCTCATCATTGAGTGATGCGCTGCCTGGTGTGAAGACTGAGAACCAATAAACACTCTGCCCTTTTTTACTCCACATCGGCCTCTCGCTCCTTGTTCTGTTGGAGTGTGTGTGATTGTTTACCCCGGGGGGGTAAATAGACGTGTGTGTGTGTGTGTGTGGGGGGTTAAATAGACGTCTGTGTGTGTGTGTGTGTGTGGGGGGGTTAAATAGACGTCTGTGTGTATGTGTGTGTGTGTGGGGGGGTTAAATAGGTGTGTGTGTGGTGGGGTTAATAGCGTGTGTGTGTGTGTGGGGGGTTAATAGACGTGTGTGTGTGTGTGGGGGTTAATAGACGTGTGTGTGGTTTAGACGTGTGTGTGTGTGCGTGTGTGGGGGTTAATAGCGTGTGTGGGGGGGGGGGGGGTGTATCGAGGTTAAATCACATGCTTGAATACTATTTAAATACTGACAATCAGTTTCATCTTCTTTCCTCTTCGGTCGGCTTCATTTCATTATTGCTCCTTCTTGACAAAATTCCCAAAATATTACCCAAAAATGGAGATACTTGAATCAGCGAACAAAATACCCCCTCACCCCAAACCCCCCCCCCCTGTACATTTAACTTGTAATTGTGTTGTTTTTCGTGATAGTTCACGAGGCTGCAGTTACAATCACAACCATCATCATCATCATCATTTAACCACTGAGGGGTCGGTCAGTAACAGTGGTGCAACGTAACTACGTACATTTACTCAAGTACTGTACATAAGTAGAATTGAAGGTACTTTTACTTCACCTGAGTGTTTCCATTTTATGCTACTTTATACTCTACATTTCTATCAACTTAATTTACTAGTTACTTTACTGATTTAGATTAATAATAGAAAATACGTGATGTTCACATTAATGCATCAGAAATTATATAATCCAGTGATACATTAATCTAAAATGGGTCATTTTGCAGGACGAGTACTTTTACCTTTAAGTATATTATATAAGTTTTTACTTGAAACAGTATTTCGACACTGTTTTTGCTCGTTTTATGAGTAAAATATCAGAGTACTTCCTCCACCACTGGTCAGTAAAAGAAAAACATTACTTACTTTCAAAAATGTTTCCACCTAAACGAGGTATATTCAGCACTTTGTGGTAATGACAATATCCAATAAAGTGTTTTTGTTCTGCTGAGCACAATTCTGAGAGACAAAAGCGATCCGAGTATAAAATCTGAGCAGACAAATTAAATTAGAGAGATAATTTTTAGACTTTCTGAATGTGGCTTCTTTCTTTTTGAGTTACAGGGGAAAGAGCAACTTTTCATGCCTCCTATTAAAGAAGTTAAAAACTTTATATCCTCACAAGGATAAGCTGACATCCAAATTGTGTACTTTTTCTTTTCACAGCTGCCCGTAAAAAGTACGTGTTGTCCCATGCAGTATGCAATCAACGTGGACATACTTCCTCATAACGTGGCGTCTTGAACTTTGACCCTCTTGCTCATATATCTACTGTGCAAAGGATTGTGGGTCTGAATAGCCAGCAAAAAAACTGCAAAAAAAAAGTAACATCCTGGTATTTTGTTGGCATACTGCATTTGACGTACTACGTGTTGCGACACACTCAGACTTTGAGGGTTTAGGGCTCTCTCGCAGACATTTAGAGCCCTTGAGGAAACACTTTCCGTGAGTGCACACATTTCTGCAGACTTTGCCTCAGGGAATTACCCACAATTCATAGCAAGAGGACGTTAAACACGAGGTGGCACACTGAAACATTAAGGGTTAAAGATGAACCATGAAAACACATGAAAGCAGGGCAATATATTGCACAGATTCAATCATCAAACATTTCATTTTGTTATTGAAGCTGTTCTGAAAAAAGGTAATAGATTATTTGACAATTAGAGTCTGGGAGACGTTCAAATCGGGGAGTAAAAGGTATAAAATAAATACCCACGTTGTCCCGGTAGTGACGTCCCATTCGTATTTACACCGTTTCAAGACCTTGCGGCCTCTCACACTCGACCATTTATTCGGTGACGTCAGTTAAGTCCCTGAGGGTTCAGGGTTTAAGGCTTTGGGATTGGGCCTAAATCTTTTTTTTCTGGCATACCAAATAGTTTGGTTATATATCGATGTTGGAACTCATCCCGAGAATATAGCCGGGGAGCTTGGAATAATTTCACCCATTTCTTTTCACTTCTGTAGTCGTGTGGAGGAATTACACAAGAAAATATTTATTATAAAGATATTCAACACATTCTTCAAATTCTAAGAGTTAGAATCTTTTTTATTATATATAATATATATATATATATAAATATTTCTATATATATATAAATATTTCTATATATATATATAAATATTTCTATATATATATAAATACTTATATATATTTAAATATGTATATTTATATAAATATTTATTTATTTGGATTAGTGACCTGTGGAAATTATAGTTTTTTTTACATTAGAACATAATCTATGATATAATAGTTTTTTTTTTATTTTTAATGAAATATTCGTTGAACTATGCAGCCTTTTGTAATAGAAACGAACCCAAAAGGGAACCACTGTGGTAATTGCCTTTAAAATGATAATTTATCTGCAGCCGTGTGCGGACGGACACGGAGCGGCAGCGCCACCTGGCGGCGGCCCGGCGCTCCTGCAGGAAGGAGGAAGTGTTTTCGGAAGTGGACACGGCAGAGAGAAGGAATCGAAGGAAAAGGGCGGAGGAGAGGGAGCTACCAGGGGGGGGGAAGAACAAGAAGGAGAAAAATGATTAATAAAAAAACAACCCCATCGTGACTTTTAGCGGCGGGACGACACAGATACATGATCGTTAACGTCCACATCGCGGGACGTTAGGACGCCACTCTCAACGGCTAATGGCTGTACGGTGAGTCCTCTCCGGTCGGCAGCCAGTAGAAACAACCGACGACGTTGACGAGCTAGCTGGCGGCTTGAAGCTAACCGACGCGGCGGTTTGCCGAGCGCGCGGCTCGGAGACCCCGTTTAGTAGCGACAGCCGTTGACTATCTCCTTGTAGCCATGGTGACCTGACGGGGCAGTTTAACCATAACCGTTGAGTGGGTCTCTTTTTTTTTTTTTTTTTTTTTTTTTTTTTATAAATGCAGCCGTTGGTTTACAAAAAAAAAAAAAAAACGGCAGCAACATCATGAAAGACCGATTGTGTGAATGAGGACGGTTGCCTGCGTGTCCGGACTTATGTCGTCTTAAGCCGTTTTAAAACAGTCCACCGTCATTTGTATATACATAATATACTGTAGCTTTTTTCTTTTTTCTTTTTAAATGGCTCATATTGTTA
The DNA here is from genome assembly GCA_016806645.1 of Ophiodon elongatus. Taxonomy (NCBI): domain Eukaryota; kingdom Metazoa; phylum Chordata; class Actinopteri; order Perciformes; family Hexagrammidae; genus Ophiodon; species Ophiodon elongatus. The sequence goes on from JACSYO010002018.1 coordinate 57,749, forward strand.
CAGTTTTGAGGAAAATAACCGTTGCGCCAACGTCCGTTGACGGCCAGGTGAACGTGGCAGTTGTATTAATTTGACTGCCGTCATTAAAAGCTGACATGTTAACAGTTAAAGCCCGCCCCCTTTTTCTTTCTTTTTGGTTTCAGCCTCTTTCTACGTGCAGGTGAAGTCACCATGACGCTTCGTAATTAGAGGAGCATCACTGGGGGGGTTCAGGCCAGTTTCTCTTATGCAAGGTTAGACCACCACCTCATATGACCCCCCACCCCCCCAAGTCTCCCCTCTCCCCCCATCCCTCTGCACCACAGCAGGACTACCTGTCCATCATTCTGCTCACTGGAAATAATGCATGTTTCCCCAAAAATCCAGTGTAGGGGAGAGGGATCTGAAACGGGTTGAGGTTTTGAACGTGCTCCCCCCCCCCCACGGCTGTGACACCTATTATTTTTAATCTGACAGCCAAAGTCCACCTCACAGTTGCGTATCTTGGACGGGCTTCGGCCGTGCTGCAGTACTGGGTCATCGTCTCCCCCGAGGGGTGGGGAACGAGCAGCAAATCGATCAGTTTTTCTCGCCACATATTATTGACAGCATTTTTAAATCTCTCCCGCTGTTCCCTTTTTTTTTTTTTTGTCTGAATCCTCGTCTGTCTCCTCGCTCCTCGCTCCCTCCCAGCCTTCTCTCATCTCTGTTTCTCTCCCTCCAGGTGACTTCCCGGATCGTAGCACGAGAGCAGAGCAGCGCTCACCCTTTCAGAAGAGCTCGTCTGAGGTCCGGGGACGGGGAGCGAGCTGCGGGGGCCATGCATCAGGGGTGAGGGGGAGGGGGAGGGATCCGCGGCAGGGACACACACACACACACACACACAGAGCGTCGGGTGAGGAGGGGGTCGAGGGGCAGGTGGGTGTGGAGATGAAGCTCAAGCAGCGCATGGTGGTCCTGTGTGCCGTGCTCCTCCTGCTGGGCCTGGCTAAGATCTTCCTGCTGGATGGAGGCGAGGGCTCCGCGGCCAGCCGGCGGGACCTCAGAGCGTTTCGCAAGGTCAGTCATTCCCCGTTAACCGGTTCCACTTTTTAGCCTTGTTCACAAACGGTAGTCCGTAATGGCGTACGGTCGTACTGCATGTCGTCATCGGGTTCGCTGTCGCCCACGACAGATGGAAGCCGGACTCTCCCTGTCGCGGGGGGCCCGCCTCACGCACACCCTCCAGTCCCCGTGGGAGATAGCGAGCCAGTGGGTGGGCCCGAGAGAGGTGTACCCCGAGGAGACCCCCGAGCTGGCGGCCGTGCTCACCTCCCTCAGCAGCGCCCGGATAGAGCGGGCGGACGTGGGCTACAAGGGCACGCAGCTCAAGGCCCTGCTGGTGCTGGACGGGGGGCAGAAAGTGGTCTTCAAGCCCAAGAGGTCCGATTTTGCAAATAACTCGCATGTTAACACGCACTCGTGTTTTAGGCTTTACGAGTGATTCAGATGTCTGATTTGTGTCCTTTTCCACCTCAACGCAGATACAACAGAGACTACGTGGTTGAAGGCGAGCCGTACGCAGGCTACGACCGGCACAACGCGGAGGTGGCTGCTTTTCACCTGGACAGGTGTGACAACATCACGACAGTCTCACATTTAGGCCTCCGATCTGTTAATGCAGCACAAATAATACTGGATTTTATTTAAATATCTATCTATCTATATATATATATATATCTCTCTATATATATATCTATATATATATATATATAGATCTATATATATAGATCTATATATATAGATCTATATATATAGAGATATATATATAGATCTCTATATATATATATATATATAGATCTATATATATAGATCTATATATATAGATCTATATATATATCTATATATATAGATCTATATATATATATATATATAGATCTATATATATAGATATATATCTCTATATATCTATATATATATATCTATATCTATATCTATAGATATAGATATAGATATATATATCTATAGATATAGATATATATATCTATATATATATAGATATATATATATATTTTAAAGAGAATAAAAGCAATTTTTAAAAAAAAGCAAGTGATTTTAAAAAGAGAGGACTGATTCTGCTGTGTGATGACGCCCTGGTGTCCCGTCAGGATCCTGGGCTTCAGGAGAGCGCCCCTAGTAGTCGGGAGGAACGTCAACGTGCGTACGGAGATCAAACCCGTGGCCACGGACCAGCTGCTGGGCACCTTCCTCATGCAGGGTGAGTAACGTAGCTT
>JACSYO010002018.1:67500-77500 GCA_016806645.1 Ophiodon elongatus
TTGAGCAATCAGCATTTACTTCATAAAAATGAGCCAAAGCAACGACACAAAAAGCCACTTTGTTACAGAAGTACCGTCTGAATTAATGTCTCTCAATATAAATTAATATGAAATATGAACTGATTCACTGTTAGCATTAGTATGAACAGTAACTGACTTCCTGGGAAGTCCTTCACCTTTTTCTGCTCTTTACATCGTCAATACAACGACCACAAAGTTCATTTCTATTTATATTTTCCCACATGGCCACATTTCATTTATCGGCACTGAAACTACTTCACGGCTGACTCATGGTTCATGAAGGGAGGCCGTCGAGCTGTTATTCCCTCTTTGAAGTCTTCTCTTGGTTTTGATGATCAGAGCAGATGTTCCGCTCCACACCGAGACATCTTTCCAAGAATTCATCACAGTTGGCGGATAATCAAAGGACCACTTTTTTGTCGGAATGATAATATCATTTTCAGACATTACAACGTGGGTTTTAATGTCTGAAAATGTTTCCCGACTGATAGAAGATAGTTGTGTTTGAGAGGAGCAACAGTTTGTTGCATCACTCGTAACAAGAGGAGCGCTGTGACTCACCGTCTAGTGTGGAAATATACGGATTCATTCATTCTGACGAAATGTCCCAGTTGTAACACGGATCTCAGGACTTTTTTTTTGTTAATCTTAAAAACCTAAATAATTTTTTTTACATTATCTCCCACTTGATCTTTGAGTCTTTTGATGTGTTTGTTATAAATACTATTCGTCCTACTTTTACCCCTGAAGGCTCCTCAGAGCAGCACGAGCTCACAGGGAAACCGCTGTAGTAACAAACACGGCATCCATGCCCCACACACACACACACACACACACGCGCACACACACACACACACACACACACACACACACACACACACACACCCCGGTTGTCTCTGCTGAGTGCAGCGTGTCGTAGCATTAGAAAGTGTGTTTTGCAGTGTGTGTGTGTACAGTCTTCTACCGAGCCTCGGCCAGCGGAGCGTGGCTGATGCATTTTGATGAGTCCTCCTAACCGCAGTGCAGACGGGCCTCAGATGCCTTACTTCAGTTTTTATTTTGTCATTTTATTTTATGTTTTTTTTTTTTTTTTTCGTGTGCAGCTTTGGGAACGCAGCTCTGGACGAGCGAAGTATCCTCGCCCCCCTCTACCAGTGCTGCATGTGAGTACTCACATCCCATTTATTTATTTATTTATTTATTTATTATGATCTTTTCTGACTATGACGCCGCTCCGTGTCTCCTCCAGGGTCCGCGTGTCCACTTGGAACCGGTTGAACCTGCTGAGGAGCGGCACCCTGAGCTCAGCCATGCGACAGGCCCTGGCCTTCGACCCGATCCACCCGGTCCTGGCCGAGCCGCACCTCGCGGCCCTGGACCGCCGTCTGTCGGGAGTCATAGCAACCGTGAAGCAGTGTATGGAGGCGCAGACCCCCGACAACACTCTGATCGAGGACCGAATGAACCTCCCACACCCGTAGGGACCAGGGACCGGAGCAAACAGCCAGGACTTTTACCACCAGGGCCCTCCGCCCTCCTCCCTCCTCCCTCCTCCTCCATCCTCCATCCTCCCTCCTCCAGGCATCGTGAGGTAAAGAGACGCAGAGCGAGTGGAAGATGGAGTGGCAAGTGGAACAATAACTGTGTATTCCCCTCCGCCCTTCCCCCCCCGGCCCCCCCCCGACCCCTGTCACTCTAAGACTTGAGTGGTCAACCATATAAACCTTTTCTCAGGACTGTTGTACACGATGGGACGGTTTCTGCTGTAAGAACGTCTCCCTCCTGGTTGTGCCAAATTCTCCGTCCCCGTCCAGCCGAGGAGGACGGGTGGAGGACGGGTGGAGCTCGGAGAGCTGCAGACACTCAAAGGGAGCAGGAGGGGAAGGTGGAACTGAGCCGCCGACGTCTCGCTGAAAGACGCAGCACGGCCGCGCCGCCGGCTGTTTGGAGCCCAAAGTCCAAGAAACCGAAGAGCAGATTGCTGTTGAAGGAAATTCAGGACTTTTAAATCCATTTGAGAACCGAAACCGTTTCGCTCAGTTACTTGAAACTGAACTTTGATCGTAAGGAAAGGAGAATTTTAACTCGGCTCTCCCTCCATCTCCATTTGTGTACATACTTAACTAAGTAGTGACCTAGAATTATGAGACAAAAGAATATACATTTGTGGATTATAATATTAAATAAACTCGAGTGTGTGTGTGGGAGCGTGGGGGTGTGTGTGTGTGTGTGTGTGTGTGGGGGTGGGTGTCTGGGTGTGGGTGTGTGTGGGAGCGTGGGGGTGTGTGTGTGTGTGGGGGGGTGGGTGTCTGGGTGTGGGTGTGTGTGTGTGTGTGTGGGGGGGTGGGTGTCTGGGTGTGGGTGTGTGTGGGAGCGTGGGTGTGTGTGTGTGTGTATGGACGTGTATGGACGAGTGCCATATTGTGCCGTAAATAAGAAAAGCTACTGATAATGACGGACTTGAAGTATGTGGGTTCATCTTCAGCATTAAACTATGATCTATTTAATTGTGGTTCTCTCTCAGTCATCTGAAAAGCACAAAGTGTTGAAAAAAAAAACACGGGACTATTTGTATACCAATTATTTAGTCATATTGGTTCTGAGATCTAGTTTTTCTTTCGTCTCGCTTTCTGTAACATTTAGTTTTGATTCATCCGCATTTCAATCGCCTCTCATGCTCTGAATTTCAAATTCAAGGCGCCGGTAAAAAAAAAAAGTCGGTGACGTGACTCCGTCTCCAGAGAAGAGGCGATCGGGTGACACAAAACATGCGGGGCAATTTCTCTACGCGCCGCCGAAGACTCTGTTGTGGTTCGCGTCACGCCGCCTTAACTCCGACTTTGTTTGGTCCGGTGTAAAAATAAACAGTTGTAGTTGTGGTTCACACAGCTGTGAGTCAGAGGCAGCATCCAGCTGTCTCGGATTGTTATCTGCGGACCGAAAGATTTATTATTTTTTTTACTTTTAACCGAGGAAACTTTTAAACTGACTTGTGTGGAGTTTATGTTTTACCTTTTCCATCACATCATCTTTGGGGTTTGTATATTTAAAAAGAAAAAAAAAGGATGTATGTGGGCTGCTGCTGATTAATCGGCTCACGCTCTTCTTCCACAAACACATCTTTCCATGTCCCTTTTCTTGAAATTAAAATACCCCGGCATGTCCAACAAAAGAATGATCCTTGAATCAATATCTCTGAGAGATCTAAGTGTGCTGTACTTCTTCTTCTGATGGATTTCCCCCGTTTCAGCTCGTACTCCTGTTACAGATCATCTTCCACCACAGGACATTTACCTCATCTCGTCTGGTCGCCATGGTGATGGTGGTTCCACCGGCTACAAAGTGTCTAATCTTAATCTCTGATTTTGAGTGAGACTTGTTCTGTCTTTTTTTTTTTTTTTTTCTCCCCCCACAGAAGGGAAACTGCCCGCCCCCCGTCCCCGTCCCCCCCCCCCCCTCTTCCCCCCCACAAGCAGATGTTCGCCTCGCATGTCGCATCCAGCTGCTCTTTGTTTACGCGTGTGTGAAGCCAGATGATGTAGGACACCTGTTTGGTTTTGGCTGCGCAGGTGTTTTACTTGAAACGCCGACCAAAACCCCTGAAACTCTGGTGACAACCGCAGATTTCATCAGGTCGGGACATGTCAGAGTAAATGCTTAGTGAGCCTCGTCACACTTGAGTTTCCTGATATCTTTATAGCTCGTTAACACCTAATTATTCTGTTTGTAGCTTCCAATCGTGCCACACAACATTCAACCCCCCTTTTCCCCTCCCTCCCTTTGATCTCTAAATATCTTTTGCTTCTTATGTTTCATCAATTTCTGAGCCCGAGAGGTCGGGAAGCGGAGAACAAATTGGACCAATTATACCACAAGAGTACTTTTAACTAATTACTACGTACCACAAACACTAGATGTCCCTCTCGGATAATGAATGCATGTAAAGTCCCAACACTTATTACAGGAATATCAACATTCCAGGACTCAAAGTGTGTGTGTGTGTGTGTGTGTGTGTGTGTGTGTGTGTGTGTGTGTGTGTGTGTGAGTGTGAGATAGTGAGAGTGTGATGAAGTCATGTGGGACATGATGGTGGTTGACTACGAGTGTCACCAACATGCTCTTTGAAGTGAGGCTCCAAGGAATGAACAGATTTCACACTGATATGGTCCGAGGGAAAGCACCAGAATATCTGCTTCAGGACGTCTGGCAGCGCTTTGCTTTTTAAAGTTGAGACTACGCGCACAGATGAAACGAGCAATACACCGAGATGAGGCTGAAACACAAGCAATACGTTGAAGCAATGCTGAAACACAAGCAATGCACTGATGCAATGCTGAAATACAAGCAATACGTTGATGTAAGGCTGAAACACGAGCAATACGTTGATGTAAGGCTGAAACACGAGCAATACGTTGATGTAAGGCTGAAACACGAGCAATACGTTGATGTAAGGCTGAAACACGAGCAATACGTTGATGTAAGGCTGAAACACGAGCAATACGTTGATGTAAGGCTGAAACACAAGCAATGCGTTGATGTAAGGCTGAAACACGAGCAATGCGTTGAAACAATGCTGAAGCACAAGCAATGCGTTGAAACAATGCTGAAGCACAAGCAATGCGTTGAAACAATGCTGAAGCACAAGCAATGCGTTGAAGCAATGCTGAAGCACAAGCAATGCGTTGAAACAATGCTGAAGCACAAGCACCTCTTCTGTTTCAGAACTGAGGACACAAACAGGATAAAGCTCATGATATAAAATAATAATATTTATGTCTCAGACTTTGAGAGATCATCTCATGTTTAAAATAAAGATATCGGGGTTCTTAATGTAGCTGTTGCTCCCCTTCAGGACGATGAAGCTTTAAAGTCCCATAAAGTTGCTTTAAAGACACAAACTTCAGTCTGAAATAACCTCAAACTGAGTCACTATTTCAATTCCGTCTGTTTCAGGGTGAATTTATTTCAGTTTAATCATTAAAAGTAAAAGAAAAATCTTTTTTCTTTGTCTTCCTGAAACACTTTGCGGCTCAGCTCTCCCCTCAGGCTGTTTGTGTGCAGCATCACCGTAGAGGTTTCACTCCTGCCTCTCACGCGCGCTCACGCTGTGTGTGCGCGTGCGTATGCACGGGCATTTCCATCCCCACACACACACACAACTAGGCAACAAAAATAAAGAGTAGAGCTTTCCAGTCACTGCCCCCCCCTTACACCTCCCTCACTCCCCTCCCCTCCCTCTCGCGTGCCCACTCACCTTTAAAAAGCCTCGCTCGTGCGGGCCGCTCACAGCTCAGAGCGCGCATGGAGCGGAGGAGGATGGACGCTGTTGGAGGTCGCGCGGTTAGTCGGGAGAGGCGCACGAGGAAGCTCGCTGTGGTCGTCGCCGTGCAGAACGTGCTGGTGACCACGTGCCTGGCGGTCACGCTCTACCTCTGCTGGGAGGTCCAGGTGAGTGACCACGTGGACATGTTGATCATTTTAACAAAATCAGCTTCATCATTTTTTTAGCAAATGAGTTAAAAACGTATTATTAATAATTATTAAATTATTATTATTATTAAAACACCTTTTTAAAACTAATTTATTGAGTATCCTAAACAAACCTAGTGCTTTAGTGGATGTAATAATCATCTAAATGTCTAAATATTAGACACAAACGTTTTTATTTCCTCAGACAAATTTTTATCAGATATTGTTCAGCTGTTTTTTTTTTTTTTTTTTTTTTTTTTTTTTTGCACATATGGAAACTTCCCCCTCAAAACAGCCTTGTTTCCTTCACACAGTGTGAGTAAACGTCTGTGTTGTACACGCAGGCTGCTGAAAGAATCATTTCAAAGTGAGACTGTAGACGGCGTCCCGCTTATTGTTCTGAAATTTTAAAAACAACCACCTTACTTTGATCAAAATTCAAAGTGATAATGCTGAAGACCAGTTCCCTCCACGTACCCGCTGCCCTTCATCGGGAGCAGCTGTTCTACTTTCACTGAGGACGGGTTTGAGTAAGCCTTCAGCTCGACTAATCTCAGTATTACAAAGATCACAGAGTGATATTCGGGTTGGCACATATTACATTTAAAAAACCCCCCCCCCCCCCCTCGCCTCCCACTCCCGTGTGTGTGAGAGAAACATTCTCATCTAGAAAATACAGGAGATGGTAGTTTGTCACTAAATTGTTGGTGCGGTGAGCTCTTCTTCGTTGGTGGGTTTCAGTCTCGATCTCAAGTCCAGAGTCGTGTTAAAGTCGGGTGATTCTCCAGATGTCCTCTGACCCGGATGACTGCCGTCCACACGGACACGCTCTCACTCGCCCTGTCAGAGACCAACGCTCTACATTTAGGCCGCTTTCACTACCGTTATTCATCATCTCACTGTGAGACTTTCCCTGGTTTCTGTCGTTTCACTTTTTCCCGTCACCTAACCACCTAACCACCAAACCACCAAACAAACAAACAAACAAACAAACAAACAAACAAACAAACTGCTTTGTGCTTTCTCAGAGTCAAACACCAAGAGCGGAGCAGGCGTCCGAAGGAAATCTTCACATACGGTTTAGTCCCATTTCAGGTGAGAAGAACACCTTCTTTTTCTGACCTTTTTTGACTGTTTGTTTGTTGGCTACATCTTTGCACTACCGTTTTGTTAGTTAATTTAATTTAATATTATTATTTTATTACTATTCTATTTGTTGTATATATTGTGCATTTTCTTATTTTTCTTATTTTTCTTATTTTCTTCTTCTTCTTCTATTCTATTTGTTGTATATATTGTGCATTTTTCTTATTTTTCTTATTTTTCTTATTTTCTTCTTCTTATTCTATTCTATTTGTTGTATATATTGTGCATTTTTCTGATTTTTCTTATTTTCTTCTTCTTATTCTATTCTATTTGTTGTATATATTGTGCATTTTTCTTATTTTTCTTATTTTTCTTATTTTCTTCTTATTCTATTCTATTTGTTGTATATATTGTGCATTTTTCTTATTTTTCTTATTTTTCTTATTTTCTTCTTCTTATTCTATTCTATTTGTTGTATATATTGTGCATTTTTCTTATTTTTCTTATTTTTCTTATTTTCTTCTTCTTATTCTATTCTATTTGTTGTATATATTGTGCATTTTTCTGATTTTTCTTATTTTCTTCTTCTTATTCTATTCTATTTGTTGTATATATTGTGCATTTTTCTTATTTTTCTTATTTTTCTTATTTTCTTCTTATTCTATTCTATTTGTTGTATATATTGTGCATCGTTCTTATTTTTCTTATTTTCTTCTTATTATTCTATTCTATTTGTTGTATATATTGTGCATTTTTCTTATTTTTCTTATTTTCTTCTTCTTATTCTATTCTATTTGTTGTATATATTGTGCATTTTTCTTATTTTTCTTATTTTGTTCTTCTTATTCTATTCTATTTGTTGTATATATTGTGCATTTTTCTTATTTTTCTTATTTTGTTCTTCTTATTCTATTCTATTTGTTGTATATATTGTGCATTTTTCTTATTTTTCTTATTTTCTTCTTCTTATTCTATTCTATTTGTTGTATATATTGTGCATTTTTCTTATTTTTCTTATTTTTCTTATTTTCTTCTTATTCTATTCTATTTGTTGTATATATTGTGCATCGTTCTTATTTTTCTTATTTTCTTCTTCTTATTCTATTCTATTTGTTGTATATATTGTGCATTTTTCTTATTTTTCTTATTTTCTTCTTCTTATTCTATTCTATTTGTTGTATATATTGTGCATTTTTCTTATTTTTCTTATTTTGTTCTTCTTATTCTATTCTATTTGTTGTATATATTGTGCATTTTTCTTATTTTTCTTATTTTGTTCTTCTTATTCTATTCTATTTGTTGTATATATTGTGCATTTTTCTTATTTTTCTTATTTTCTTCTTCTTATTCTATTCTATTTGTTGTATATATTGTGCATTTTTCTTATTTTTCTTATTTTTCTTATTTTCTTCTTCTTATTCTATTCTATTTGTTGTATATATTGTGCATTTTTCTTATTTTTCTTATTTTCTTCTTCTTATTCTATTCTATTTGTTGTATATATTGTGCATTTTTCTTATTTTTCTTATTTTTCTTATTTTCTTCTTATTCTATTCTATTTGTTGTATATATTGTGCATCGTTCTTATTTTTCTTATTTTCTTCTTCTTATTCTATTCTATTTGTTGTATATATTGTGCATTTTTCTTATTTTTCTTATTTTCTTCTTCTTATTCTATTCTATTTGTTCTATATATTGTGCATTTTTCTAATTTTTTTCTTATTATTCTATTCTATTTTTTTTATATAATGTTCTTACCTGTATGTAAAAATGCTGCTGTAGCGAAAAAATGTATCTCTCTTCTATCTACCTTCTTGCATATCGGAAAAAAAAAAAATGATCACCGAGCTAAACAAGCCTTTTCTCCCCCCCCCCTTCCTCTCCCCCCCCTCTCTTCCTCCCCCCCTCTCTTCCTCCCCCCCTCTCTTCCTCTCCCCCCCCTCTCTTCCTCCCCCCCTCTCTTCCTCCCCCCCTCTCTTCCTCTCCCCCCCCTCTCTTCCCCCCCCCTCTCTTCCTCCCCCTCAGACATCTACGGGAACTTGACGGTATCATTCGGTGAAGTCGACAGCAGCAACCAGATGAGCCTGGTCGGCGGGAAGCAGGACCAGATCTCCATCAACTGCACGGGGCCCTACGTCCTGTACATGTACCTGTGCTACAAGGGCTTTGGCGGGGAGCAGGCCAGCGGGGGCCTGCAGCTGCAGGTGGTCGGCAGGGAGACCCCCGTCAGCTCCTTCCCCCTGCAGGCCTCGCTGGAGGTCTGCAAGGGGCTCCACAGCACAGCCTACCTGATGGATAAGGAGAAGGTCAGCCTGCACCTGAACTCCTCCGTCAACTTCAAGGTGAAGAACATGACCGTGGGCTTGAGCTACATGCTGGGGAGCCGGTGTCAGTTCTTTTGAGGGGACGGGCGAACGCTCTCTGAAGACGTTTGTTTGGAAGAAGAAGAAGAAGAAGAAGAAGAGGAAGAAGAAGAAGAAGAAGAAGAAGAAGAAGACTGGATCGAGCTGAGCAGAGACACTAAGCAGGGCTGGACCTGTGTGGCGCTGCACGCTCCTGGTCCCCCGAGGGCTGGAGCAGGTCATGTGATCTTCGTTGGCGGCGATTCACAAAAACAACCACCGTTTTTTTTAGTTTGGCTGAAGTCCAAAATGTGGCTGGTGTTCCCGAACTATTCAGATTTATGCTGCAGGATTACTTTACTACCTTTTTGATTCATGTATTATGTTCCTCTATCAATCAGTTCAGCGTCTGGTTTGTAAAACCTCAGGTAATAGTGGAAAATGCTCATGTAAGACGAGGGCCAACAGCATATCATCATATTTATAAAAAAAAAAAAAAAAAAAAGAAGCAAAGCTGGAACCAGTAAATGTTTGGCGTTTTTAGTTAAACACACGATTTAAATCCTCATCAACTGTACAAAACAAAGGTAGCTCCTTGAAGTCCGAGTGGTACCGAACCACATTTACAGATGCACCTTTTTAAGAAAAGAAAAGAAAAGAAAAAGTTGTGTCAGCACTTTAAAGTGTTGAACACAGATCAGGTGCTAAGAAGCGGTTTTGCACTCCTCAGGTGCCTCCTACAGATTTAATACTCAGGTGCCTCCTACAGATTTAATACTCAGATGCCTCCTACAGATTTAATACTCAGGTGCCTCCTACAGATTTAATACTCAGGTGCCTCTTATAGATTTAATACTCAGGTGCCTCCTATAGATTTAATACTCAGGTGCCTCCTATAGATTTAATACTCAGGTGCCTCCTACAGATTTAATACTCAGGTGTCTCCTATAGATTTAATACTCAGGTGCCTCCTATAGATTTAATACTCAGGTGCCTCCTATAGATTTAATACTCAGGTGTCTCTTATAGATTTAATACTCAGGTGTCTCTTATAGATTTAATACTCAGGTGCCTCCTATAGA
>JACSYO010002018.1:82500-137500 GCA_016806645.1 Ophiodon elongatus
CCTGCCTTTCGGTTGAGATAGTGACATTTTTTTGTGCACAGATGTATTTGATTAGGCCTGTGGGGTAGTTGTAGGCTAGCTTACAGTAAGAAATGTGGTTCTGTTTTCCAGATAACGTTGCATCATGCCATACCACTGCAGTCTTACAGCCAGTAAACAAAAATACAAGTGAAGAGGAATGTTTTTTTCTCCTCTGCCGTTAGTTAGAGCAGTTCACATGGAGTTTCCTGAAACACTGTTGTATTTTTAGCCACACACATGGGAATTAAGGCACATTATATCCATGGCTAAGCTGCAATTATAAAATAATAATTGCAGTGGACTTTTTGAAGGAATTAATTTTATTATTGAAACCTGTAGTACTTGTTATTTTAACTTCTTTAAGGTTTCATTTAATGTTCCACTAAGTGTTTCCTAGCTCATGAATTCACAGTGAGCTTCCTCGTGAGGCCGGTGTTCTACGACCTAGGAAAAATATAGACTGTGAAACCAGCTAAAGACCAAGTTCACAACCTGAAAACAATGAAACTGAACACACACACAACTGAGATAAGACATGCACAAGCAGTTTGTGTTTATTTTGTGTGTGTGTGTGTGTATGTGTGCGTGTGCGTGTGCGTGTGCGTGTGCGTGTGCGTGTGCGTGCCAAAGGCAAGACGGATAGTTAACAACAACGATGATGCAAGAGCTGTTCTTCTGCTCAGTGAATGAAGCGTGAGAGCGACAATAACAATGATGCAACAGTATGGAGTTTCTATCATTGAGGAATTTCCTGGTGAATGGGTCACGGAAGACTGGAAAGGTTGCGTTCATTTTTCTTTGTACTTCTGCGTTTCAGTCGAGCGCTAATTTTTTGCCGCCCCTGCATTCGAGCAAAACAGGTTGCACGGATAGGTATAGTTGGGCAGGTAAAACCACCGTGTGCACCAGCCCAGTCTTATCCTTAAGATGTTGTGCAGCCTCACTTATAAATGGATATGTACTTGTATCGCGCTTTTCTAGTCCCCCGACCACTCAAAGCGCACACTCAAAGCGCACACTCAAAGCGCACACTCAAAGCGGACACATGATGTCATTCACCCATTCATCCAGTGGCTACGGTGCCAGTAGATAACAGTCATACTCATTCACACACCGTAGGCACAGCTACGGGAGCAATTTTGGGGTTAAGTGTCTTGCCCAAGGACGTGGACTTGCAGAGCTGGGGATCGAACCGCCGATCCTCTGATTGAAGGACGACCCCGCTTGACCTCTGAGCCCACATCTTGTTGATAAATGCTGCTGTATGCACTTTACATCATCATCATATGGGAGGAAGGACAAAGCAGTCGCTTCAGGTGCTCATTCATTGTTGATGGTTAAATATTTCCTAAAATATTCAGATATAGCCATTTGCCCGTCTGTGCACGTACTGCGGTCGGGATATTACAGTGGTGAATAATTCATTGAGAAATCATCAATCTAGCCCCCATGATCTATGGGTGCGAGGGCGTAGAGAAATCAAGCCAGGACACAGACTGAATGACGAACACATTCTTTTAATGGAAGTTTACAAATTCCTTATGAACTATGAACTTGACTTTGAAACACACACTAAAATAAAACATAAACATAAATCAGATTTTTTGCATGGACGGATTCGAATAAAGCTGCGATCAAAGGAAGAAAACAGTGTACTTGTTAAACCAGTGTTATTGCGTGCGTCAAGGGATTCCCTCGACTCTTTCTGTTTGCTTTTTATTGCGCAGGGAGGCGGAACTTAGCTTGGGATTCCCACTTTCTCTCTGTTAGTGAGTGGGAAGATGGACTATATTAAGGAAGCAATCTGCACAACAAGAATTACAGTCGGCATTATGGAGAGACATCAAGCAGGACAGGAGGAGGCACTGGTGGAGGTCAGGGTGGAGAGCCCTGAAGCCGCTCATCGACCCAGGGGCTCACCTGCAGATCGCCGGGGCTGCCTAAACTGTGCGGTTGCTTTGGCAACGGTGATGGCACTGGTCATTGTGGCTCTGGTGGCGGGCTTTTTCCTGTATTTTTTCTTGTTCCCTGCGGAATCATGCAACCAGGTGAGAAACACCTCATATCATCGATTAAAGTTCTATAACCAAATACTATCACCGACGTATCGTCCGTGTGTGTGTGTGTGTGTGTGTGTGCGCATGTCTCTCTATAATCGATCTGTCTTGCCTACAGGATTCAAGACCACCGAATGCTCAAGCAGAATTCAACATAACCTGTAAACAAAAAAGTAAGCGTAACTTTTATTTCCGTCGCTTCCAACATTCCTGTTCGGATGTTCATTTCTCAGTGTGCTGATGGGAAATGTTTCTGTTTGCTCCACAGAGAATGATAGACAGGGAAGATATGACATTATTACTGTGAATGAAACTGCACGCTACTTAATCTACGGAGAGGTGAAGAGCCCCACTGGCGAAGAGGTTATTCTCATTCAAACAACGAAGAAGGACAGTATACCAATCCAAAAGAAGGACAACGAACACGAGGAAGAATTCACCTTTTTAGATACGGTCAGCCTGATGGGTGGCTCCAGAATAAGCATCGACTTTAAGTCGACCTTCCCAGCCAGCTGCCATTTCCTCGTCTTTAAACTCTGACCGGGCTGAAATCAGACCTTCTGCATTTAAGCAACACAAACTGCTGTCAGGGCTTCGTGTTTTCACGCGGACTGATACCGCTCCACGTGTGTGCACTCATCAAAAGGTAGTTTCCAGAAAAGCAAAGCGGTTTCACGGCTGTGTTTTCCGAGGAGACGGTGAGGTCTCGTTGCTCTGCGCCCTCAAGACGAGGAGGGATGGGGTTCCCCCCCGTCGCAGGTGAACAGCAAACCAACAGATCGAACAAATTCTCGAACAAAAACTCGAACCAAAGAATCTGTTGTAGTAGAACCGCCCATGTTGTCATGATTGCTACACTAAATTAAAGTAGAAAGTCCCATAAATTGGGACTGCTAGTTTAAATTGAAATATATGTTTTGGCAAGAAATTGCTACAAAGCCCAATTATGTGTCATGGCGTTAATGGTAACTCATAATGTGCTCTACTTTCTTGACACTAATTCCACGAAAGTTTCTTGTTGGATATTTTCCTTTCCCTGATTGAGTACTTTTACCTGTGAGGAGGACCAACCATGAAGGTGAGGACAGATCCTGAAGACCTCACTTCTCTTTCTGTAAATGATGGGATTCTTTAGTGCAGATTAAAGCTCGCTTTGTATTTATTTTGCATGTGTTGTGAGTATAGGAATGTCATATTGGTACAAGTTAATGTCATCCATATCAACAATAAACAGATTCTAATGTTGTCTGAAACAAATTTGTGATTTGTTTGCCGTGTGTGTAATAAAGTTGACTTGACCATCAAGCTTGTAAAGTATCATAACTTTGTGACGTGGTTCTCTGTAATGTGGTCATTTTGGGTGTATGTTGATTCTAGGGTGTATGTCTCCATGGAACAACAAAGTACTAAATAAGTCATCGTATAGTATGTCACAAAGATTTCATAAAACATCTTGATATAAAAAAAAATCATAGTATAAAAAAGTTGTGAAAAAAAATCACAGTATAGCATCTCAGAAAATATCACTAAAAAGCCAGAGTATAATATGTCACAAAATATGTCATAAAATGTGTCTAAACTCATAGTTTAAAAAACAAAATATAAAAAAAGGAATACTATAGTACGATATAAAACTGTCATTAGAAAAGACAGAGTAGAGTATGTCACCAAAAAGACCGTAGGGAAGTCAAAGTATAGTTTGTTTCAAAAAAGTTATAATGCAGTATTTCAAAAATAATATCATAGTATAGTATGTTCTAAAACATTTTGTAAAATGTCATAGTATGGTATGTCACAAAAATCTATATATTATATGAAAGTCATATAAAGTCATAGTATTGTGTCATAAAAAAATCTAAATATTTGATGTTTGATTTTATGTTATGATGTTGAATTTTTATGAATATAAATTCAGACTGCAATGATTAGTCACCTACTTCAACCTGCTCTCAGACCATGTACCTGTTTCAGCTTGCCACATTGTTAAACTCCCACACGCTGACTGGATTTTTAAATCCCTCTTCAGAGAGGAAGTGAAAGTTAGCACCATGATGCAATACATGAAGTAACAGCTCGATTACATTCACCCATACACATTCAAGTGACATTGCTTTATTCAACCAAAAACAAAAACAAACACAATGTTAATAATATCATCAAGACTTTTTTCAGTGTAATTGGTGGGATAGATAATATATTTTTCTGCCCAGGGTCAGACTGGGAATGAAAAATTGCCCCGAAGCAGGGAAATTACTAGTACAGTAAACACGAAAGACTGCATCAACAAGTACTTCACACTACTGGAAGCAAGACGTTTAGTAAAGCTGGCACACACAAGAAAGTTGTTTTTTTTACAATATTCAAAACAAGAAATTATTTTAATTCAAATTATTTACTTCACATCTTTGAGTGAGTGAACCGAACAAGTTCAAATAATTGTACACTTATTACTCAGGGCATCGAGGGCACTATTTTCTCCACTGGAAGAGCATCCTAGAGGGCACTTCTTCATGTTTTCTCCACTGGAAGAGCATCCTAGAGAGCACTTCATCATGTTTTCTCCACTGGAAGAGCATCCTAGAGGGCACTTCTTCATGTTTTCTCCACTGAAAGAGCATCCTAGAGGGCACTTCATCATGTTTTCTCCACTGGAAGAGCATCCTAGAGGGCACTTCATCATGTTTTCTCCACTGGAAGAGCATCCTAGAGGGCACTTCATCATGTTTTCTCCATTGGAAGAGCATCCTAGAGGGCACTTCTTCATGTTTTCTCCACTGAAAGAGCATCCTAGAGGGCACTTCATCATGTTTTCTCCACTGGAAGAGCATCCTAGAGGGCACTTCTTCATGTTTTCTCCACTGAAAGAGCATCCTAGAGGGCACTTCATCATGTTTTCTCCACTGGAAGAGCATCCTAGAGGGCACTTCATCATGTTTTCTCCACTGGAAGAGCATCCTAGAGGGCACTTCATCATGTTTTCTCCATTGGAAGAGCATCCTAGAGGGCACTTCTTCATGTTTTCTCCACTGGAAGAGCATCCTAGCGGGCACTTCGTCATGTTTTCTCCACTGGAAGAGCATCCTAGAGGGCACTTCTTCATGTTTTCTCCACTGGAAGAGCATCCTACAGGGCACTTCTTCATGTTTTCTCCACTGGAAGAGCATCCTAGAGGGCACTTCGTCATGTTTTCTTCACTTGAAGAGCATCCTAGAGGGCACTTCTTCATGTTTTCTCCACTGGAAGAGCATCATAGAGGGCACTTCATCATGTTTTCTCCACTGGAAGAGCATCCTAGAGGGCACTTCTTCATGTTTTCTCCACTGGAAGAGCATCCTAGAGGGCACTTCATCATGTTTTCTCCACTGGAAGAGCATCCTAGAGGGCACTTCGTCATGTTTTCTTCACTGGAAGAGCATCCTAGAGGGCACTTCTTCATGTTTTCTCCACTGGAAGAGCATCCTAGAGGGCACTTCATCATGTTTTCTCCACTGGAAGAGCATCCTAGAGGGCACTTCATCATGTTTTCTCCACTGGAAGAGCATCCTGGCCAAATGTTCATCCAGAACCTACACTACATATAACAAACCATCATAAACTCAGACTTCTATACAATCAGACTTCTTTTTGAAGTTTTTGACGGCTATTAGAAAGAATGGAGGTTTAACGTAATTCAGCATTGTCTTCCCTTTTCAGAACCACTCTAACAAAGTAAAAGGATAACGTTTTGAATTGTTGACTTCTGATCGGTTAAAATTATTTTAGGGACGGTGGCAAAAAAAAATATAAAGTCTGGAGCCTTGTAGACCAGCTGTAAAATCAAAAAAAAAAAACGTCATCAGGAGTCTCTAAAATATTATATTATATTATATTTGTTCTCTTTTTTGTGCGGATCTGATCTGTAATCCGATCCAAACCTTGAGTTTTATGTTTCGTTGCACCAGATAGAATACAATCGTACAGTTGAAAAATACCCAGTTTACTCAAGAAGTTGAATGACAATGTATTTTTTATTTCCTGGATGAACTCGTTGAACTAACTTACTTTGTTTGCTTCTTCCTCAGTTGAAAATTAAGTAGAAATACACAAGAAGAAAATACAGAAACAAGGACACAAATAAATGATTAAAGATGTCTGTTCATGGGGAAGGCCCTGCCCTATTCACCCACACATGTTGTGGTGGTTTAAATACCTGAGTAGATGATACTCTCCAGGCTAAGAGCAGAAATATTTGAGTTTCAGAAATACAGGTTGTCTCACTTACCCCATGTGGCTTTATATAACTTAGAGATACTCTCATATAGTCTCGGGGCGACTGAGGCGACTGTGGTAGAGCAGAGTCATCCTTTACGGTGGTTCGATCCCCGGCTCCGCTCGTCCATGTCGATGTGTCCTTGGGCGAGACATTTAACCCCAAATTGCTGCCGTAGGCTGTACCTGTATTTTTATGAATGAATGTGAATGATTAGATACACCCGATGAGCAAGTGGCACTCTGCATGGTAGCCCCTGCCATCAGAGTATGAATGTATGTGAATGGGTGAATGATGCCATGTGGTGTTAAAGCTTTGAGTGGTCGGGAAGAATAGAAAACATTTCTCACTGTAAACGTCTTCATTTTGTCCCGTACAAGCTTTACATTTGTACATTTGCTGTCGAGCGTGTCAACAGTCACAATTCATACAAAGGCTAATGAGTTAACGAGAAAGAGGAAGCAGGGTGGCAGGGCAGGTAATGAGATGGTAAATGCACCTGTACATGACATCATTCACCCATTCACATCCTCACACCCTGATGGTAGTAGCAATTTGGGGTTAAGTGTCTCGCTCAAGTACGACCCTGCTCACCACTGAGCCTCAGTCGCCCCGAGACTATATGAGAGTATCTCTAAGTTATATAAAGCCACATGGGGTAAGTGAGACAACCTGTATTTCTGAAACTCAAATATTTCTGCTCTTAGCCTGGAGAGTATCATCTACTCAGGTATTTAAACCACCATAACATGTGTGGGTGAAGAAGGCAGGGCCTTCCCCACGAACAGAGACATCTTTAGATTTAGGACGATGGACAAGAAACCCAGCAGCAGGAACTAGCAGACTGGGATAGAAGTACTGCAATGGAATGAGGAAGTAGGGCGTAGTTCGGACAGCAGATAATTATCACTATTACTTGCTATAAATAAGTAGTAATAAGACAATTTATTTTTGTGTTACACGTTTTCAGCAATTGTATGTTTTAATATACAACTGAGGCATCTTGTGCTAATTTGCATACATTTCCATGGAGTGGAATTTGCATACAGAAACCTGAACATTGAATGAAGCCAGGTTCAAAATTCCTGTTTCATTTTGTTTTGAAGATTATATCTGTTTGTATCACTCCATGAATAAGAAAATGCTTTCTTAAGCCATTGTAGTATATTTTGCTCTGTAATGCATGAAGATAGTGTACGTGAAGGGGCCCGTGACTTTGGAATGTCGGATCCATTGCTGTTGTTACACATGGGATACTCGTTAGGTACCCCCGCTGGGGAATGCTCCTTGACCTGGAGGATGGAGGAGTAGCTATGCCTATGTCCGAAACATGTCTTTCATTGGGGGCCCTGTTTATGACGTCATTTTATACTCAAGTCTGGGGCGTAAACAACATCCATATATAAGTGATCGGGAGATCCCCGACGGTTAGAGTTCTGTTCGACTTTGGGACTCTCTGGGTTTTCATGACGCCCGTCTTGACATATGTTGTTTGTTTGTAATAAACTTCATTATACCAGCAAGAACAGTGTCCGCGGAGATTCCTTCATCATCACTCCAACATCACTGTCGCTTGAAATATACAACACCATGAAAAAACGTTTTAGGAAGAAAATGTATAAATCAGGCTGTGAATGACATATAAACAAACCCCTCTGTAGAAACCTTCAGAATATATGTAGGAATGAAAGTGTAAAGTTTAGTGGATGTAAGAGCTACTGAAGTGGAGATTTCTGGATCAGAGTCTGAGAAAGAAATAATTTAGAGAAAACAGCCTTTAAAGAGATGTTTAGTTAAATTAAAGACATTTTGAAGACACTTCAGTTGAATAGGGTTAAAAAAAATAACTAATAGATATCAACATTAAACTTCACCAGTTGATTACTGACATTAAGGCAATATTTTTTAGTTTTGCAAATTTTCTAAAATGTAATGTTTAAATATGCAAATGAGGCGTTATCTAATTGGGAACTTTTCATGAATTTAGGAGAAATCTACAGATGCAAACAGACAAAGTAGTGAAATAAACATCTACATGTGCATTTTGGATGTCTGAAAGAAAACATGTTATGGAAGCAAAATAGCCCAAATTCCCAAACTGACTAGTGCTTTAAAAAATTATGTTTTTTGATTGTATTGTCAAAGGAAACGGGAATGAACACGACTTTCCACGGATTTGAAAGTATTGCTTTGTGGACTGGCTACGGCCTCGGTATGTAACTTAAATAAACGGCATTGACCTCAGTTTCACAAACAGTCATAGAAAGTTGCTCAGCAATGTTTATCTACTCACCATCTCTTGTAAAGGAGGATGTGAGACTAGGTGATCTCAAAAAGTGACTTTCAAAAGTTATTTCATGCACAGATAGGGAATTTGCAACACTAAAATCAAGAGTGAACACAAAATAACAACTTTTGAATGGTTTCATATTGATATGTAGATTGAATCAAGCTATTTAACACGTTAATGGTTATTTTACACAGTAAATTAAACAGCATCACCCTCAGTTTCAGAGGGGAAGTCTGCATATCCAGGAAAATATGATGGACGGGCAGACATATGTACAACACTGGTGCGGAGAAATAAAGAAAATAGGAGCTCAGGAGCCATATTTCACATGGTTGAAATTAATATTTGCAGATTATGTAAATTAAAATAGCATTTTACAGCAGTATTGTACCAAATGTACTGCCTATGTTGCACAGCTATAATATGAGTACAGTAAAGTTTTCTTTGTTTGTTTCCATAATAATTTCCATTCCACTAGTTTCAAGTCTTCTTCAATACAGCATTATGTTCATTTAGTAAATTATGGTCCATCTAGAGTCAAACAGACCATAAAGCAGGGGATGCTTTAGGGCGGGGCTACGAGGTGATTGACAGGTCGCTACCACACCGTTGTCTGGTCTGAGAGATCAATAAACTCATATGCTGACTCAGCATATGAGTTCAAACTCATAGCCTATATATTTAGTGTAATTGACAGTAAATCACATCTTATCTCTTCACTTCCTTCCCTTCTCTGCTGGAGGGGCTTTTCAGCTTCTGCGTCATCTTATAAAAAATTTTCTTAAACTATTAACTCTTGATATGATATTTTTAGGCTAAAAGTGTCTGCTTTTTTTTCTTTCTTGCAACAGGACCTCAACGGGTTTGTTTCATTACAACATCAGAGGTGTTAAATACATAATCATGTGGAATCTCAAACCACCTCCTCACGTCAAGCATTTCATTTTGTTTATATATAGCTTTTACGCCAGAGAGTGTGGTTCCACTCTCACAAACGTACATGTGTAACCTCAACACAGACCTTTTTGATGCCTAAACTTATTCTTGCTATAACGGTGACATCATTTTAGAAAAGTCATTAGTTCTTGTCTCAGCACGGACAAATTATCTATTTCGTTGTGTAGGATATGGGGATGTTTAGTCAAGACTTTCATTTCCTGACTATCAAAACTTAGAAACACTGCAGGTGAAAAAGAAAGCTACACAAAGATGTGGCAGAGCAACCAACAAATAGATTAATTTCCCCCAAAAAATAACAGTGAGTCAAATTCAATGGAAGGTGTTTAGTTTTTACATTCAGTTCAATTCAATTTGCTTTATTGACATTAATGTAACAAGGACAACATTACTAAAGTTAAAATGAGAACAGGTTACAATTCATAAAATCGAGAAAATAGCAATTAACCCATTGATGTTGCGTGTGTGTGAGAGTAAGCATGTTTTCATGACTTGTGGGGACACTTGAATGTTTACACAGTCACATTGTGGGGACTCCATCTTCTTTTGGGGACCAAATGCACATCACTATAAAATAAATCATTAGGTTAGAGTAAGGGTTAGGTTAAAGTTAAGGTTAGTGCACTGGTTAGGTTTAGGGAAGTAGTGATTATGGTAAGGTTAAGTCTCCAGGAAATGATTGCAAATCAATGTAATGTCCTTTAGAGTGATGAAAACATGACTGTGTGTGTGTGTGTGTGTGTGTGTGTGTGTGTGTGTGTGTGTCAGAACCCGGACAACAGAGGGTCTGGGTGGTTGTGTATTTAGCTCAGATCTTCCATCACACACACACAGTGAGTATCAGTATCAGTCATACCATACTTGTGTGCCTCATTAAAATGTAGCACATTTTGACTGAACCCGGTTTTAATGTCGCTTTGTTTTCTCCGAGCTTTCAGAATAAACTCACAAGTTCGGGGCTTTGATTGTGCATATCATTTTATAAGAGCGGATATTAATGATTCACGGGGAGGAAATGAGAGTAGCCTCACAAGCGGCAACTTCCAGTTGAAGCCAAAGCAGAAATGCCCAAAAAACTGCAGTTTCTCAAATGGACATTACATTACATTACATTTCATTTAGCAGACGCTTTTATCCAAAGCGACTTACAATAAGTGCATTCAACCATGGGAGTTCAAACCCAGAATAACAAGAATCAAGAAAGTACAATTCCTCAAGAAAGCCAAACTACCAAGTGCTATAAATAAGTGTAATTTAAGTGCTACTAGAGTACTACGAGAGATACTTTTTAAAATTTTTTATTCCAGGTATAGTCGGAAGAGATGTGTTTATAGTTTGCGGCGGAAGATGTAGAGACTTTCTGCTGTCCTGATGTCATTGGGGAGCTCATTCCACTAATTGGGAGCCAGGACAGCGAACAATCGCGATTTTGTTGAGCGGTTAGCTCGCAGTGACGGAGCTACGAGGCGCTTGGCCGATGCAGAGCGGAGTGAGCGAGGTGGGGTGTAAGGTTTGACCATGTCCTGGATGTAGACTGGACCCGATCTGTTCGCAGCACGGTACGCAAGTACCAATGTTTTGAAACGAATGCGAGCAGCCACCGGTAACCAGTGAAGGGAGCAGAGGAGCGGAGTAGTGAGGGTGAATTTAGGCAGGTTGAAGACCAGTCGAGCTGCCGCATTCTGAATGAGCTGCAGAGGTCGGATGGCTCTAGCAGGTAGACCAGCCAGGAGGGAGTTACAGTAGTCTAGGCGGGAGATAACCAGAGCCTGTACCAGAACCTGGACCAGAACCTGCACCGCCTTCTGGGTGAGAAGAGGATGGATTCTCCTGATGTTGTGCAGCATGTACCGACAGGACCGTGTTGTTGCAGTGATGTTGGCAGTGAGGGAGAATTGACTGTCGAGTGTCACACCGAGCAGTCAGGGTTGGGGCTGACAAGTTGTTGAAGGTGATAGTCAGGTTGTGCGTGGGAGAGCCTTTCCCTGGAAGGAAAAGTAGTTCAGTCTTGTCAGGATTAATCTTCAACTGGTGTGCGAACATTCACTGAGAGATGTCGGTCAGACAGGCAGAGATTCGTGCTGCTACCTGCGTTTCAGATTGGAGAAACGAGAGGATTAGTTGGGTGTCATCAGCGTAGCAGTGGTAGGAAAAGCCATGTGAGCGAATGACAGAGCCGAGAGAGTTGGTGTACAGAGAGAAGAGGAGGGGACCCAGGACGGAACCCTGAGGGACCCCAGTAGTGAGGGGACAAGGTTCAGACACAGACCCTCTCCAGGTTACCCGGTAAGTGCGGTCGTTGAGGTAGGATGAGAAAAGGGAGAGAGCAGGGCCTGAGACACCCAGGTCCTGTAGGGTGGAAATAAGGATCTGGTGGTTCACTGTGTCGAATGCAGCAGAAAGGTCTAGAAGGATAAGGACAGAGGAGAGAGAGGCTGCTCTAGAAGGATAAGGACAGAGGAGAGAGAGGCTGCTCTAGAAGGATAAGGACAGAGGAGAGAGAGGCTGCTCTAGAAGGATAAGGACAGAGGAGAGAGAGGCTGCTCTAGAAGGATAGGGACAGAGGAGAGAGAGGCTGCTCTAGAAGGATAGGGACAGAGGAGAGAGAGGCTGCTCTAGAAGGATAAGGACAGAGGAGAGAGAGGCTGCTCTAGAAGGATAAGGACAGAGGAGAGAGAGGCTGCTCCAGAAGGATAAGGACAGAGGAGAGAGAGGCTGCTCTAGAAGGATAAGGACAGAGGAGAGAGAGGCTGCTCTAGAAGGATAGGGACAGAGGAGAGAGAGGCTGCTCCAGAAGGATAAGGACAGAGGAGAGAGAGAGGCTGCTCCAGAAGGATAAGGACAGAGGAGAGAGAGGCTGCTCCAGAAGGATAAGGACAGAGGAGAGAGAGGCTGCTCCAGAAGGATAAGGACAGAGGAGAAGGCTGCTCCAGAGGATGGGACGAGGAGAGAAGAAGCTGCTCCAGAGGATAAGGATGAGCAGAGGGGAGAGAGAGGCTGCTCCAGAAGGGATGGGACAGGGGAGAGGGAAGCAACCAGAAGGATAAGGACAGAGAGAGAGGCTGCTCAGAAGGACTGAGACAGAGGGAGAGAGAGGGAGGCTGCTCTTAGAGAGGATAGGACAGAGGAAGAGGAGCTCCTCCAGAAGAGATAAGATATAGAGGGAGGAAGAGGAAGCTGCTCTAGAAGGGATGAGACAGAGAAGGCTGCTCTAAGAAGGATAAGGACAGGAGAGGCTGCTCCAGAAGGATGGGACAGAGGAGAGGCTGCTCCAGAAGGATAGACAGAGGGAGAGAGGCTGTAGAAGGATGGGGACAGGAGAGAAGGCTGCTCTAGAAGGATAAGGACAGAGGAGAGAGAGGCTGCTCCAGAAGGATAAGGACAGAGGAGAGAGAGGCTGCTCTAGAAGGATAAGGACAGAGGAGAGAGAGGCTGCTCTGGCAGTGTGAAGTTGCTCAGAGACAGCAAGGAGGGCAGTCTCTGTTGAGTGGCCTGCCTTGAAACCAGACTGGTGGGGGTCAAGAAGGTTGTTATGGTGGAGGTAGGAGGAGAGCTAAAGATGGCCCGCTCGAGAGTTTTGGAAAGAAAGTGAAGAAGAGAGACGGGTCTGTAGTTGTTTACTTCAGATGGGTTGAGGGTGGGTTTCTTCAGGAGAGGGTTAACTCTTGCCTCCTTCAGAGAGTTGGGGAAAAAGCCAGCGGAGAGGGAGGTGTTAATAAAAAATACTTGGGACTTGCTCCAAAAGCGAGTCAAGCTCCGTAGACATCCAAGTTAAAATGCTCAAATTTACAGCAGAAAGAAATGTGTTTACAGCCTCGTACAAAAAAGGTTTTGGTCTCTTTAACTAATTTTCATAAAACTCTCTACATTATGTGACCTAATGGAACTTGACTGGCTTCGCTGCTTAACTCTGTGATTAAGATTATAATTTACTACCTGAGTGGGATTTAGATTGCACCTCAGATCACTGTGAAGTTTCTTTACAAATGCCAGACGCGAACATATAAGTAGGAGTAAGAAGTGGATTTTTCACTTGTGTATTTGGGAAAGTCTGTGGTGGGCTGCCGTACGTCACAAAACCATTTATTTTTCCCCTTGCACCACAGTCCATCATGTTGCCCATCTGATCAGCTTTATACTCCCCCTACAAATGTCTGAGAGTGTCAATGTAGAGCTCGCCTACAGTCCCTCCACCATCATCCATTTCCTTTACTTTTGATCTAACGTGGGAGGTGAAGTTGGAACACAATTTATCTACCAATATCATTGGTCTGTGTTTCCGCTGTGACACATAAACATCCCCTTCATGACAGCCGACCACACAGGTCAGCTGACTTCCTGTGTGACTGCCTGGCTGCTGAGGGCAGATGAACAAGCTGTCCATTCATACGTTGTCAGTTCTCACTGTGTCAGACAACATAACAGGCAGCAACACGTATTTGTTGGCTCACTAAAATATT
The DNA here is from genome assembly GCA_016806645.1 of Ophiodon elongatus. NCBI lineage: Eukaryota > Metazoa > Chordata > Actinopteri > Perciformes > Hexagrammidae > Ophiodon > Ophiodon elongatus. The sequence continues at coordinate 96,535 of JACSYO010002018.1, forward strand.
CTATCACTGAGCGTTACTCTTCCCATTCATGGTACATCCTGTCATCCACTCCCTGTTGATGGGAATTTACCACTTTTTTTGGCAGGAGACTGCTGCTCGTGTTAAATCAAAAGTCAACAAGGGATTATTTCAATGTTAAACTTTTTTTCAAACAAAAAGTGACACGAGAGGGTGGAGCTATGTGCAATCGAGCTTTACCGCAGCTATTTTTAGGCAACGACAATGTGGGAAATAAATTGAAGTGAAAGTACACAGTGGAAAGGTTAAAGTCAATCCCAAAATAGTCCCGCCCTAAAGCATACACTGCTTTATGATCTATTTGACTCTTAATGGACCATAATTTACTAAATGAACATCATGCTGTATTGAAGAAGACTTGATTGAGACAATAAACTCAAGTTTACAATGTTTACTGAGGTAATAAATCAAGAGAGAAGTAGAGTCATTTTCTATAGACTTCTATACAACCAGAGGAGTCGCCCCCTGGTGGTCAGGAGAGAGAATGCAGCTTTAACACATGAAGCTTTGACTTCTATACAACCAGAGGAGTCGCCCCCTGGTGGTCAGGAGAGAGATGCAGCTTTAACACATGAAGCTTTGACTTCTATACAACCAGAGGAGTCGCCCCCTGGTGGTCAGGAGAGAGAATGCAGCTTTAACACATGAAGCTTTGACTTCTATACAACCAGAGGAGTCGCCCCCTGGTGGTCAGGAGAGAGAATGCAGCTTTAAAACATGAAGCTTTGTCATCACTGGAGGTTGCCCCCTGGACTCCAGGTCTTTGCAAACCAAGTCTGTATTTTTCTTATGCGTTTCTTCAGCCCAGAAAAAAATGTCTGGCTCGTTCAGGGTCAAACAACTCTGACGGATGCGGAAAAGACAGAAAATATGACTTCTTCCGAAAACAATGAATGTCTAAATCTTTTCTTCCTGGGCACATGTTCCTATTCATCAATGTAATAATCAGTGTGATGTATCATACCCATGTAGTTGACCTGAGGGGACTTATGCAGGTTTGATAATTCAGTGTCTCAAGTTCAGGGAATGCGGGACATTCACTGTTTTTATATACATATTTATAGATGATATGGACGGGGGGATTTCCAGAGGCTCTGCCACCTCTGTCTGTAAGAAAGTTCTCAGTTTCATTGAAATATAGAAGATTCAATCTACGAAAACAGTCAAAGAAAGTACCTTAGTTTGGTTCAGTTTTTAGTCATTTTGTTTGAAGGTCTACTTAAACAAACCAACACACAGTATCATTTAAAATAACACAACATATGTGAGTTATTTGATTTACTGTCAAAGATACAAACAACAGCAGCATGTGACAGTTGGGGAAAAAAGTGTTGCTTCCTGTCAGATTAATTATATGGGTCAGAGAAACTGCTTTCAAAACCGTTTCCAAATCAGGCTTCCGGGGACAACTGGTGGCATCACAGATGCAGGTAACGTACTCTTTTATGAGCAAAATGTTCCTCAAAGGCACTCTGACACAACATATGTGAGTGAACTGTAGCAGCAAAAATACAGGATCATTTAACCATGAGCCTCGATATGACATTAACATATCAGGTTTAAATGCTTAGATTTACTGACAGTATTCATGATATAAAAAAAAACAACCATCCTTTAAACGTATGTTTTAATTGTTTCACAGTCAAAAACCCAGCCGCTCAGTTTTATTAGGACAGTGTGGTTAGTTCAGATGAGATTGACAGCTCTGGCAAGACAGCAACTACAACTGTCATCACGTTTTTATTCAACTGTTGCCAAACTCAGAAAAGCAAGGGTAAAAACACGAATGCAGAAATCTTTTATTTGAAATAACCAAACGGTTTTAAAGTTGGCAGAAAATGTGTTTCACGTCCTTCCTCCCACCCTCCTCCTCCTCCTCCTCCTCTTCCTCTTTAGACAGGTGTAATAACACTTGCTTCTTTATTGTTTAAAAATGTGTTGCACATTTTTCTAACTTCCAATCCTGCCTCATCTCACAACAGTAGAGCCCAGGGCCGAAAGCATAGACCGTGCAGGTTTTGCATTTGCTCTACTGGGTGATGTCCTTAAAAGTGTTTAAAATAAGATACTTGCCTACGGTTTTCTTTATAGTCAGTATCTTTTAAGATTAAATGTATATTTTACAAAAACTATAAAAAACATAAATAAACTGTCTGAAAAAAACTATTCAATAAAAGGAGTAATTTCAGATTTTCTTTGGTATTTTCATGAAGATATGCAATAATGATTTATTGGTAATATGTAGCTGTTGTCCAATGTCAAGTCTCTATTTCATCATGTGATAACAACGATGTGAATGGTGGTGGTGTGTGTGTGTGTGTGTGCGTGTGTGTGTGTGTGCGCTTCATAACTAGCGTGCACTTGGGCCTTACGCCAAAGATGCTCTATAAAAAAGATGACACATCACAAGTCTTCAAAAAGCACCACAAACCAAAGGATGACGTCAAGACGATTAAGTCCACTTCTTCTAAACAGTCGATGTTGTAGACAGATGAAAGCAGATTATCTTTTGCTAACATCAGCTACGTAGACAGATAACAGCTATATTTAGCATCACGAAGATTAGTGAGTGACGTGTGTTCACAAACGTTAGTTGCCAGATCTCAGGAGAGCGTGTTGCAGAGACAAAATAAATGTCTTGAACAAAGTAATTTTGTCCTTATGTGCGTGTCTGAAAAATACCAGTTTTATTGTCAGAATGTTCTCAAGATATGTGGAATGTGAAAAAATGGGTCCAAAATGTATTCTGGGAACTCTGGAGTGAAATAATTGGTCGTAATGTTTGTTCATGTTCACTTCTCCCATTGGAGTTCATAGACATGTGACCTGACACAGGTACAGACAACAGACTCTCAGTGAATTGTCTCTGCTTACATCACTGGTATCGTCAAGTGGTTACAATGTGGTGAACCGATCAGTAGCAGACTGAGTGGCAGACACAGGATATAATACAAGTCTTGGTATCTACTTGAAGCTGGTGGTCTTAAACGGGTATCAGTCCAAACAGCAAACAATACGAGGCAATGAGAAGGCAGAGATAAAAAAAAAAAAAAAACCAGGAGACAAAGATACAAAAATAAGTAAGACTAGGAATACAGGAAAGCGATGAAGAGATAGAGGATGAACAGAGACAATGTGGGAGGTGTGCAGGGTAAAAAAGGAAGTCTATAAACAGGGTGGACTAATGGTAAAATCAGGGGCAGGTGAGTAATTGAGGGCAGGTGTGGATAATCAAGGAGGTGGGAACAACACATAAAGTAAAATAAAACATGATACATGAGAAGGTAACCAATGAAAGAAAACAGGAAAGGGGCCCAACATAAATTAATATGATGGAATAAGGGAAAAAACACATTAAACAGAAATTTTCAAATAAAACGTGTCGATAACTAATAACATAAAAAAAGCCTGAAGTTGAAGGTTTCTGGAATGTTTCTAGAACGTTACAGATCATCTTCTGGGTCCACATAATCTATATTTTCAGTCACAAATATAAAAAAACAAACAAACAGTAGGGCAAGAATATGCAACCTTCAACCAAACTGCCCTTAGTTTACATTGTAGCCTACTTAGCTCAGGTTTTATTAAGACCTAGTAGCGAGAAAACAGCCACATCAAAACCATATATCGAGATTTTCGATACGGTTTTGTTGTCATTAATTGCACTAAAGATACGTTATTTACAAATATAAAAGAATCGTTGCAAGTCCAGCATCAAACCTCATCTCTTTACTCATCAAGAGCGGATGAAAGCCACACAACACTCAATGTTTTGACTTAGCATCTCATTATCGTTAAGTAAAAAATATTGAGAACATTTCTCATTATTTTGAGACGCTAACTCATTGTTTTGAGATGCTAAGTCATTACATTGAGACGCTAAGTCATTATATTTTGAGAGACTAACTAATTGTTTTGAGATGCTAACTCATTATTCTGAGATGCTAACTCATTATTCTGTGATGCTAACTCATTGTTTTGAGATACTAACTCATTATTTAGGGCTGCACGGTGGTGTAGTGGCTAGCACTGTCACAGCAAGAGGGGCCTGGGTTCAGTTCCCGGTCTGGGTGGTCCTTCTGTGTGGAGTTTGCATGTTCTCCCCGTGGCAGCGTGGGCTTCCTCCCAAAGACATGCAGCTCAGGTTAATTGGACTCTAAATTGTCCGTGGGTGTGAATGGTTGTCTGTCTCTATATGTCTGCCCTGCGATGAACTGGCAACCTGTCCAGGGTGAACCCTGCCTTCGCCCAATGTCAGCTGAGATCGGCTCCAGCGCCCCGCGACCCTAAAAAGGATAAGCGGTTCGGATAATGGATGGAACTCATTGTTCTGTGATGCTAACTCATTGTTTTGAGATGCTAACTCATTGTTTTGAGATGCTAACTCATTATTTTGAGATGCTAACTCATTATTTTGAGATGCTAACTCATTATTCTGTGATGCTAACTCATTATTTTGAGATGCTAACTCATTATTTTGAGATACTAACTCATTATTCTGAGATGCTAACTCATTATTTTGAGATGCTAACTCATTATTTTGAGATGCTAACTCATTATTCTGTAATGCTAACTCATTATTCTGTGATGCTAACTCATTGTTTTGAGATGCTAACTCATTATTTTGAGATGCTAACTCATTGTTTTGAGATGCTAACTCATTGTTTTGAGATGCTAACTCATTGTTTTGAGATGCTAACTCATGATTCTGTAATGCTCACTCATTATTCTGAGATAGGTTCTCATAAAAATGACTTTCCATCACAGTGGCAGAAATAGGTTTCCATTGGCTTGACCAAAAAGTAAAAACTCCTCAAGTATTTGCAGGAATGGTTGTTTATCTAATCCACCGATCTGCAGCCTACATTTCTGGTAAACTCATACTTTCCATTTCATTCACGCAGGGAGGAGATGGGCACATTTCTTGGACAAGACACCCACGCTTTTTGGTAGACAGTGCTCCCAAAACTGCAAGTGTGATGGCTGTGGGGAGCGGAGAGCCGTGTGGAACAGGTTTCTGCTGCGGGATGAGTCATTATGAACTCGCTTATGCATCAGAGAGGACGCCATCAGAGGGACAGTGGAGGAGCGAGAGAGACCTACTTAAAAACATCTCGCACCTTTCTATGGAAAAGTCAGAAAGAGTTGTGTGCGGGTGAGAGGAAACTGCAGGGGGGATACTAGGCAGATATCGTAATTGAGAGGGAGAGGGGAGGAAGACACGCAGACAGAGACAGAAAGAGAAGGACGGGGGAGCCCCCCATGCTCAGCTACAGTCCCACCTCCACCGGCACAATAGGCTTTTATATCGCAATTATGAGGCTTCTGTCAACTGTTGTTTGTCTACTGCATGACTTTGTTTATTGCTGCCTTCTCTAAACAGCTTCAAGATGGTAGGGAAACCCCCCCCCCTGAAGCTGACTAAAACAATAAATACGTGGTGGACCCCCTCCGAGCTGTTATTGGTACACTGTCACATAAAAGGTGCATTCCCCGCAACACTTGGATTGGGCTCTGCGCCTTTTATTTGGGAGAAAGTCGTGCTCTCGGTATGAGTGTTATCTTGATGATAAATGAAGCAGACTTTGAAGGAATCAGATGAGAGCACCTTACAGCGAATAAACAACAAATGTCCGAAGACCCCTGTGTGCAATATTGGTAGCTGCAGAGAAAAGCAAAACAAATAAAAGAATGCAGATAATTACTATAACATCCTGCAGGTAAAGTACACATAAAGTACACAAACCAAACAATTGCAAAGTCGAAGACAGTTTCCTTGTTTTTCAACCGCTCAACGTTTTGCCCATCTGCCAGATTTATCCAGTATGAATTAATGTAATTGTTTTACAGCATGTGAAGGGAAATATATGACATAAAAAGGCCTCACAATGCCGTTTCAATAATGGTAACAAAAATCTAAATTTCCATCTTGGATAATAGAAAGAAATGTAAAATTCCAGGTGTCATCGTGACATCAAATCCTCCTGGAACGTGCCTGTTACTGAGTTTGTCCAATATTATACCAGCAACAACACAAAGGCTAAAACTGCGGACGGCTCCCCAAATCACTCAATATCACTATAAGTCAACAGTTGACTTAAAAATAAAACTATACAATGAACTCTTTCATTATCATGTTTGTCATTTTCACACAGAAGTAGCTGCTAGGTAGCAAGGTAACACTGAACATTGATCAACAGCTGGCGCTACAGGATAGTAAAAAACAAGCAGAACAATAAAACATATTGAAGTCATATTTGAGGCTCTTCGTCTTAATAATAACTCTGAATGGGACCTAAGATTGAAATCAGCGCGAGCTTAACAACCTCCAAAGATGGAGCTCTTTAAACCCAAGTGGGTAGAAAGATGACAGGTGTGCGAGTCGTGGACTTTGCATAAATTATACTTTGGCGCCCTCTAGTGGCGAAAACATAAACGGAGTGGGAAAAGTTTGAATCGATGCACAGTAAATACATGCACATGTTTCACATGGAAAATTATTTAAATACTGTTGAGTATTCATAGTTTTGTGCCAGTATCATATCGTCATTTCTACATATGGCTTTGTTGCAACTTAGGTTGAAGTTGCATTATTATGTGCCACGGTGTCTTTTTGTGAAGGGTGCCAAAGTAAGAGCAATGTTTAATTTGTTTCTCCTCTCTTCAGCAGCATGTGCTCTTCTGTTTAGGACTATGGTGAAGTAACCAGTTAATACAAAATGCTTGCTGCTCCGTAACAATCGTGATCCTTTTTGATTGCTGTAGAACTTGAGTCCTCTGTTGGAATATCGATCTTTACAACACGTAACAACCAGAAGATTTTTATGCTGTTAACAGTTTTAATTCAATGTTTAAAGTTTTTTAACTCGTCTGGATGGCTGGTCGTCGGCTGTAAAAAGGTCTCGAGTTCGTGAAAAAGTTGGCTCTGGGCCCAGAAAGCCATCCATCTAGATTTACCCCAACTATGATATTAAACCCTTAAGGCCCTGTGACATATGCACATACACACACACACACACACACACACACACACACACACACACACACACACACACACACACACACACACACACACACACACACACACACACACAGTGTCCATTACCATCATAGTTTTTGGTCGTCTCCATCGTTTTTTTTTTTGCAACCAGAAGTGACAGAGAGGAGAGGGTGGAGCTAAGCACACCCAAAATGTTACAATTAACTTTCATGAACTAAAAACACAGTGAAAAAGGGTTAAAGTCGTAAGACCAAAAACACAGGCACCTCACAGCGACCTGTCAATCACCTTGTAGCCCCGCCCTAAAGCATACCCTGCTTTATAATCTATTTTACTCCATGTGGGACCATAATTTACAAAATGAACATCATGTAAACTACATAAACAAAAAGCAACAGAAATAAATTAAATAAAATGTTTAACTGGTGTACGTTGGTGGAGAAAACATGAACTCTACCTCCTGTCATGCAGCAATCAGCAAGTTGTTACTTAAATTAACTGTATTTTACAAAACTTTGACATTCAGCGCCCGGCTGAGAGTACTGACTTCAGAGATTAATAATAACACTTTTTAAGAACTGATTTGTCCCCCAAATTTTTTTTCGGGGGTCAATTTAAACATAAATGTCACATGGTGGTCAAAAGGTAAAATTAAAAGAGTGCCCTAACCTGATGGGTCCAAATTTCTCAAAATAAATACAAAACAATGGCTTTTTGGGATTCTTCAGTAAAAACTGTTGATTTATGGCATGTGGTGAGTTGAACATTTCCTTTGTCCATCATAGCCCTAACCCCCTAACTCCTAACCCTAACCCCTAACTCCTAAGCCTAACCCTAACCCCTAACCCTAACCCCCTAACCCCTAACCATAACCCTAACCCCCTAACCCTAACCCCTAACCCCCTAACTCCTAACCCTAACCTCAACCTTCTAACCGTAACCCTAACCTCTGACCTTAACCTTAACCTCTAACCTTAACCTTGTACTCTAACCTTAACCTCAACCTTGAACCTTATCCCTTACTCTAACCTTCTAACCCCTAACCTAACCCCTGACCTTTACTTTTAACCCTAATTCTTACTCTTAACCCTAACTTTAACCCTTACCTTTGCCGACCCTACTATTATCTGACCTTCTTACCCTACCTTTAACCTTTATCCGTCGCCTCAGCATCACACTCTCTATGAAAGACCTTTTTATAATCATTCTTATTCCTGTTCTATTATAGGGTCTTAATACATACGGCGGGGGGATTCTAAGTGATATGCGCTGACCCGTGCCTTGCCTTAGATCTCTATTTAACCACGAAGTCGTCGGACGACGTGAGAAGATCTATGGGTTCATGTCGCCATCCTAACCCCCTAACCCTAACCCCTAACCTCCTAACCTTAACCCTAACCCCCTAACCCTAACCCCTAACCCCCTAACCTTAACCCTAACCCCCTAACCCTAACCCCTAACCCTAACCCTAACTCCCTAACACTAACCCCTAACCCTAACCATAACCATAACCCTAACCCTAACCCCTAACCCTAACTCCCTAACCCTAACCCCTAATCCCCTAACCTTAACCCTAAAACAGTTTGTTTTATATATATATTGTTATTGTAAAGAAGCAGGACATTGGTAGCTATGACAGTGCAGCAGAATGCTTGATGTTCACTCAGCGTTTTGTCGCCTTGCAGTCACATCAAATGCAATTCATTAAATATCTGATAGATGGAGCTAAAGACAAGGGAAGATGGTGCTCGGCGTTTCGTTCCAGTTTCCCCTCCGTCTCCCCGTCCTCGTCTCGTCTGCAGCGCGTCAACGTGGCGACACCTTTAGGTACGTGGCCACTCGGACATCACACAGCTGACTCTGAGACCGTGTGCACTGATCTGCAGCCACTCTGCTGGTTTCAGTACTGCAGGGATTCGCCCCCATTCAGCCACTAGAGAAGAGAAGAACGCTGATGTTGAAGGGTTTATAAGGTCACCTTCCAGTTCATCCCAAAGGCGTTGGTCCGTGGACCTAGCTTTGAGTACGACAGGTCAAAGTTGGAAGCACACCATTGTCTAAAACACGTAGTATTTCCTTCAGGACCCTGAAAATGTGTTTTCTCAAACGCCTAATTACCACGAGCGATTGCATCCTACACAAACACAGTATGTGTAGTGGCCATTTGTCATACAAATCAACAAACAAACGTAAATCAAAGGGCCACTGACGCACCGTGGGTTTGTGGATTCACGCAGGCAAAAGAAACGCATTTTCCACAGGATTCCGATTTTTCTTATTATTTATTTCACAAACAAAACAAAACAAAAGAACAAAAGAACTCTTAACGCTGCTTCTCCTGCGCTGGTGAAAAAAAACATGAGCCCACCCAGGTGCATTCTGGTCCTACACCTGTCTGCTCCTAATTATAAAAACCCAGATGCCCACAGCGTCACCCAATTAGTAAACAACAAAAAACTATCAACAGAAAAAGCTATCCTAATACATCCAAAAAATCAAACCTAAACAAGCAAAAACCCAAACTAACCAAACAATACTACTTGTGAACAAAAACAACCAAATACTAACATTAAATAAATAGCTCCAACACCATGTTCTGCCAAAGTGTGCCAAGTGTTGCTCTGTGTTGTCTGTATTTCATTTGTTTTAATCTCCGATCTGTTCTTGTTTCAAGTGAGCTGAGTGGGGAACAAAGAGACGTCACGTACTTTCAGTCAGAATCTGATAAAACCGGGCCCACACATGTCCCGATGAAGCACAACAACAGGCGCTTTTGAATGTTAAACTTTTAATTACCAAAACACGAAGATGTTTTTCTCCTCATCTTTTATGTTGGAGAGAAATACTTCAGATTCGAGGCCCAGTTTTCACAGAAAAAGGACCTTACATTTAACTGACATTAGGATGTTCAGTACAAACATGCAAGTCAGTATTGTTTTAAAACAGAAAATATATAAACCTACCTGTTAAAATACATTTTTCAATATGCTTTTGATAAACATCTGTGTTTCTTGTGTGGTGTGTGGTGAGTAAACTTATACATTTCCTGTTCAGATGCTTTATAGCTAACGTAGCTTCCATTTGGTGGTTCAGATAGCTTCGATGCACACAGTTATCTCTTATATCTTAAATTAAGCTCCTTGTGTGGTTTTAAACTCCAGCAGTAAACAGCCTTGCAACATTTGCCCCGAGCTTTAAATAGAGTTAACCTATTTATTAAATGGCTATTTCTGTAGTGTCAAAGGGCGACCTTTTATAAAACACTTCAGTTTCCAATGGATAAACCTTCTAAAAGTGTTCAGTTTGTGCAAACGGGATCTTACTTTTAATTTACTGTACAAAGCTCCAGAAAAACATTGCTGATTAAAGATGGAGGGATGAAAAGAAAAAAGAAGTAACACCAAAATGATGAACGGAAATTGAATGAGCTTACTAATGTTACGCAGGTGGACCGCCTCTGGTACACAGCCCTTATATTCTTATAGCTTTTAGAAACTCTCCAAATGTGATCTTATTTAATAAGAGCATCAGAAAGCCTGGTCTGATTCCAACATGTTCAACAAGGTCATGTGTCAGGAATCATGCCGAAACTACAAAAGCCCTAAACTACAAGAGCCCTGAACTACAAGAGCCCTGAACTACAAGAGCCCTGAACTACAAGAGGCCTAAACTACAAGAGCCCTGAACTACAAGAGCCCTAAACTACAAGAGCCCTGAACTACAAGAGCCCTAAACTACAAGAGCCCTGAACTACAAGAGACCCAAAACTACAAGAGCCCTAAACTACAAGAGCCCTGAACTACAAGAGCCCTAAACTACAAGAGCCCTGAACTACAAGAGCCCTGAACTACAAGAGCCCTAAACTACAAGAGCCCTGAACTACAAGAGCCCTGAACTACAAGAGCCCTAAACTACAAGAGCCCTGAACTACAAGAGCCCTAAACTACAAGAGCCCTGAACTACAAGAGCTCTGAACTACAAGAGACCCAAAACTACAAGAGCCCTAAACTACAAGAGACCCAAAACTACAAGAGCCCTGAATTACAAGAGCCCTGAATTACAAGAGCCCTGAACTACAAGAGCCCTAAACTACAAGAGCCCTAAAAAAAGTCCGAAATTATGGAAGCCTTAAACTACCAAAGCCCTAAACTACCAAAGCCCTGAACAACAAAAGCCAGAAACTATGAAAGCTCTTAACTATGGAAGCTCTCCAATACAAAAGCCCTAAACTACAAGAGCCCTAAAAAAAAGTCAGAAACTATGGAAGCCTTAAACTACCAAAGCCCTAAAGTACGGAAGCCCTAAACTACCAACGCCCTGAACAACAAAAGCCATAAACTACGAAAGCTCTTAACTATGGAAGCTCTCCAATACAAAAACCCTAAACTACAAAAGCCCAAACTTAAATGGTAAATAGACCTGCACTTACCTGCACTACTTTCTTTCTAGTCTTCCAACCTCTCAAAGCACTGTATATCATGAAAGCTCTAAACTACAGAAGCCCTAAATTACAAAATCCCTAAACTACGAGTGCTTTAAACTACGAACGCTTTAAACTGTGGAAGCCCTAAACTACCAAATCCCTTTACTGTGAAAGCCCTTATCTACGGAAACCAAAAACTACTCAAGCCCTAAACTATGGAATACCTAACGGAGGAAGCGCTAACTACGGAGGCCTGAAACAGACATGATTCAAACATTCATCATCTCGGGAGCACACGTCAATCCTATCCTTAACTCAAGATAACAACTTAATTAACTTTGTGATCTCGAGATAACGGGCAAAATGTTTGAAAAACGACCGTCTAGGGCTTCTGTAGAAAAAAGCAGATACAGATTGCAACTCCCTTTTAAGTCCACAGAGGGTTTCCACGTCAAAAGAGATGCTGTGGCTTTGAACAGCCAGTATCGAGATGAGTAAAAAAGTGATTATTGGAACAACATGCGACCACAGAGGTCTGTTGATTCCAGTCACCTTTAATGAAGTTGCAGCGTAAAAACTTCGAACACCCTTTAAATCTGTGGAGCTTCTCAAAAAAAAAAAAAAAAAGGCTGCCTCTGTGTTGCATTAACAACAAGTAGACAAGTTCCACCTGAGATTATGTGAGTAATTTGTGGTGTAGCCCCAAAATTAATTTCTCCACCTTAAAACGTATCACGGTGCACACCAGGTCTGGAGAAAAGAAACGAACATACGCGAGTTAACAAGCGGTCCACGTGGATTCACAGAAGCACGAGCTCTTTCACAAAAAAAAAAAAACGAAAAAGAAAGACGCTCGAGACCCTTGTGATATTCACACAGGAAGGAAACCGACGTCAGCCCTGGCGCTGCTCGGTCCCCCCGTCCGTGCCCGAGCCTGCTCTTCTCACTCTGCACCGAGATCAATGTTTGTGGTGGACAGAAAAAAAGAACATCGCAAACGAGGGTGTTAAACTGCAACCATGCAAGTGCGCTGCATCGTGGTCTGTAACCTAATTCTGAACTTTTTAATTTATTAACTTCTTCTTTGGAGAATGCAGCTGCTCAGAGTACAACACTTTGTTTTCAGACTATTCAGTGGAATATATGGAAATCGGGTCCATCGTGTGGAGAAACACCACATTTGAGTTGGTGTACTTATCTAAATACTTTCCAGAGGTCATGAACAAAAACCCGTGTGGGTGTTCGTGACAAGCTCAGACATAAAAACACTGTTGGTGAAAAATCAACTTAAATTATATCTTTATTCATTTCCAACCATTATATCACAACCTTTTTCACACATTTAGACATCTGATCCCAGATCCACCCTGAAATAAATACTTTTTTTTTTAAAACACGACACCTAACTTAGCTTGTTAGTGTTTACTGACTATCTACACACATATATATATATATATATATATATATATATATATATATATATATATATATATATATATATATAAAAAAGAAAAGGCACAATATTTGTTTATGCATGTGTCTGGAACTTGCTTCAATTAATTTCACCACCAATTTTAAAGTTGGCATTAATGAGAATGCAATATGTGCGATATTTTCCCTGGGTTTTGATAACGCAGACCATTTCATATCCAGCTATTCAGTTCAGGTATTACACGTTATAGCAAATCACACAAGGAATCAAAGAGATGAGTAAGATTCAGAGACATTCTCACCGGCTTTCATACGAGTATCATTACTACTCTATATAAAAAACACACACACACACACACACACACCCCTCAGATCTTGTAGAGACCGAAGAAGTTGGCGTAATGTGAATGACTAAGGTAAAAGGGGTGCGATACATTCACAAAAACTCTGTCGGATTTGAGCAGCTGCAGGCCGGAGGCGAGGTAACTCTCCGCGGTCCAGGCGTGGCCCTGCTGCTGCGAGCAGAACCCCGCTCTGTGGGCCTCCATCAGGGCCAGAGGCGTGGAGCGCCCCGCTCGCCTCACGAACACCGAGTGCACGAACGAGGACGAGGGCGAGCAGTCCTTGAAGATCAGCTCCACCCGCGAGTACACGTGGTAGAGTCCGCTCTCGTTCAGCTGCAGGGCGCCGTCTTCGAACCTGTACGCCACCGCTCCGGAGGTGAAGGCCCGGCCCACCCGCGCCTCCCATCGCAGAGTCTTCAGGAATGTTTTCGTTTCAATGCGCCCTGCGAGAAGAAGAAGAGGGAGAAAAAGGGACGTCACGTCTTTCATCCACGCGCAGGGCAGAGCATCGAGAGCTCAGGTTCCATTCTTTTATCATCATCATCATCATCATCATCATCATCATCTCACCGATCACGTGTGCCGCAGGTCGGTCCTTCTCCTCTTCTCTGCTCATCTCGGGTTGGTAAACTGAAAACAAACCAGACAGGAGTCACACCTCCTCCTCTCCTTTGGACATTCTCACTTTGTTGGGAATAATTCAAGTGTGATGAGAGAAGAAAAAAAAAAAAAAAAAAGGGTGTTTATATTTACCGATCTGCTTCTGAGGCGTATTAAACTCAGTCACAGGTGTGGTAATCTTCAGCGAGACAAAAAGAAGAAGAAGAGAAACAGAGAAATGTCATCACCACATCACAGACACTCGCTCTCTGAAGTCCTCACAGAGGACTTCTGAGGGAGGAAATCCTGTCTCACTGGACCGGTGACCACAGACGCAACGATTCAGTCCTCGCTGAGCATTTTTAAATGTCAAGAGCATAAAGTGAGGTGAATTAACTCTTCAAATGATGGCAAAGTAAAAAGTAATTATCAAACTTTCCAGCTTGCTTTTCCACTCTCCCACCTTACACCTCTCGATCACCTCCTCTTCTTTGCAAAGGTGAGAGAAGTCACACCTTTTTTTTGGTTTGCAGCATTTCCCCCCATTAATAACTGCACAAACAAGAGATCTTCTACACAAAAGTAATGGTATTAATATTGACATTATTTCGTGGCAACAATTCCTCACTTTTTGCAATTTATTTTCTTAATTAATCGAGGAGTAAAATCTTGTTTTGTCCACAACTAAGTGATTCAGTAAAGAAACTATTAATATTCACATTTAAGAAGCTAGAATCAAATCATTTTGACTTTTGTCCCTTAAAAAAATTACTCAAACCGATTAATTGATTATCAAAAAAAAATAATTGTCGATTAATTTAAGAGTTGACAACTAATGGATTGATCTCTGCAGCTCTAGTGGAGCGTCACCACGTCTCTAACTGTTGACCTTTTCATCGACTCCCTGCAGTCACGTTCTACAATCTCACATCTACTGATCTCCACTCACTCACACTCACTCACACACACACACACACACACACACACGCGCGCACACACACTTCTGCCGTCATCGTTCCGTATGCATCGCATCCCGCCGCCCCTCACCTTTTTCATGTCCCTCAGCTCGGCCTGCATGTTGTGGATCTGGTAGGCTTCGAACCCCAGGGACGTGAACACGAGCAGGAAGAGCATCAGCACGACGAGGGCCAGGCCGGGGCTGACTCCCATGGAGCCCTGGCTCTTCCCGCGGCCCCTCGCCCTCTCCTGGGCCGGAGGGAAGGACCAGCAGGGCACGAGGTTCTGCTGGTGGCCGGAGTGCTGCGGGCCTCCTCCGCCTCCGTCCACGAGGAACACCTGGGGGAACGGGTAGCTCTGCTGGTCACAGCTCATGGTGCAGGTCCTGTGTGCATCTGTCGCCTCTGCAGGGAGGAAGAGGTGTGTGCTCTGGTCTTAGCACCTCGGTCTTTTAAAAAAAAACAAAAAAAAAAAACGTCAGCTGTCAAGATATTCACCACCCACAAACCCCTCCCACACACACAGAGGACCGCGGACAAGTGCACGCTTACTCACACAAAGCAAGAACCCTTCGACTCATCTCGCTCTGCCTCGCTGCACAGTGTTAAGAAGTACTCGCTGCACGATAGTACCATAAAACTACACACCTTCATCCTGCTTCATCACAGTTTGGGCCTTCGGTGTTGCTTCTTAGTTCAACCTTTGTCACTGTGCGTGAAGACAGACTGCAGCTCAGTCTGAAGGCGGAGGAAGAGGTTTCAGCTGACCTCCACCTCACTAACCACCATCATGTCATCTTCAGGAAAGGCACCTTTTCACAAATTCCAAGAAAGAAAAGATTACGAAACAAATTTCCTCAGTGCAACAGGTCTCGTAGGGCAGGTGACATTCTTTGTAATGCTGCTGGGGATTTATTTCCCCCCATCAGGTTTGTCACGTCTGAAGCAGGCCCTGAATCTGAATATGTATTGTGCTATCTTAGAGTGTTAGTAAACAGTGATGCAGCAGTTTCAGCAGCACACAGCGTATTCGGGTGGGAACGGCTGCTTGCCACATGAAAAGGAACATGTGCCTCAGCGTTGGCTTCCCTGCTTTAGCTGGTATCGAGAGACAGCGATACTTTAACGGAGGTTAGAATTAACCCCAAACGAGACCTCACAGATGAGCTTCCAGGAAAGCTGAGCACGAACACACCGCGCTCCTCCTCCTCCTCCTCCTCCGCCGCGAGGGGTTAAATGCCACTGTGGTCTTCCTGCCACCGTAGGGTTTGTTTCACAGGAGACAGAGCAATTAAAATGCTCCTTCATTGTGGTCGCAACAGTTTCCATCAGACATCATTTCGGTTAATCTCGAAAGAAATCTGCTTTCATATATTTATTAACATTATTTAGTGGGCTTTGATGAAGGGGATCTTCCTGACCTCAACAATGGAACTTACGAAGCAGCGACGGTTGCGGCAAGACTTTGTCAAACTGCTTCGTCACGATTCACATCGCTCGCGAAGCAAAGTCATTCTCGTATATTGTGCAGAAGTTTATTTTGTCTTTTTCTTGTTGTGTATTTTGGGTCCCTGCAAAAGAGGCTCTCGGGCCCTCTGCTCTGTCCACTGTTGCAAAGGTTTCATTTCCTCTCTCTCAGCGGCCCTGCAGAGACGAAGGGAAACCCAGCTGAAAGGGTAACCACGTCAAACTCCACCATGAACTGCACAGGGCGTCTGCAGGCTACAGGCTGATGAGTCTGTTTCCCAGAAGTGTTGTGCAGTCCTCGCAGCAGCAGCAGCAGCAGCAGCGGCGGCGGCGGCGGCACAGGGTGGGTTAGGTGGTGGGGGGATGGGGGGAATGGGGGGGGGTGGGGGGATGGGGGGAGGCGTTGTGGGGCTTAACCAGGTCGCGCTCAGTGCTGCTGCTCCAGTTCATACAGCAGGAAAAGGAGACTCAACTGAATCACTGAATCAGCAAGAGTCTCGGCCTGTTTCCCACCGAGCCTCCCTCCGCCCCTCTGATGCGCAGCGGAGGTCGATGTGGTCGCGATGACTGATCGCACAAATGGAGCGGCACCTGAAAATTACAATGAAGTTGTCGAACCTGAAATGAACGACATTACTCACGTCTTTTTCTTGCACACGTACCCTTTTCCTTTACGCAGGTCTTGTGTGCGGGGTTTTAATAAATCAGCTTTTCTGTATTCCATTTATTTATTTATTACAATGGAGATATTGTGATGCACAGTCCTGGTGTCTCATAGAAAACTGTCCTTCTGACGCTACTTAGGACGCCTTGGAACCGATACGGAGCATCAGTGTAGCGAGATGTGGCCCGTCACGCGTCACGCTCCTCATCAGAAGAAGAGTAACAGTCCAGTCCCAGGACGTGACCCATCCTCTCCTCCGTTGCCCCGGTGACGGACCACTTCCCAGGTGTCCTTTCTGCCGCCTCACGGTCGGGCTTACGGGCCTCGACGACGGACCCCGCCGGTGAAAACGTCCGCTTCGCCGAAGCGTTGCTCAGGTTGGGCAGGCCGGCCTGCAGCACCCGGGCGAGGCCGCGTGTTGGAGAGGAGCCTCGCGGCGGCGGCGGCCCCCTGAACGCGGCGGTGGCCATCGCCAGCCTCGCGCGATCAAAGGCGAGGGGCCGGTCTTGGTCCGCACAGACGGCCTCTGAGGTTTCAGAGTTTGGGTTGCTGGGGAGACGGGGCTTCCTCTCGGGGGCTGAGGGTTCGTGACATCCTGTCCAACCTCCGGCCGAGTCGCTCTCACCGCTACCGTCACGTGACTCACAGGGCCGAGGGGGTTTGACTGGGAATGAGAGAGAAGACACACAGGGGGGTGAAAGGTCAGCTACTTCTGTCTTTAATGCAGCGTTCAGTCAGAAACAAGAGGATATTAGAAGATATTAGAGGATATTAGAGGATATTAGAGCAGATTAAGATTAAACAGCATGCAGTCAATATTGAGATCACAATTATTTAACACGATTACTCACCGACTTTGGAAAACATCGTGTATTTAGTGGCGCACGTTGAGAGCAAAACTAAGAGGTTAGTGGTTAGAAGATTTCATCACAAACACATTAGTTGTATAAATATGAATATTGATGACAAGGACAGGACCGGCTCTATGACACGAGAGCAAACCGGAGCATCGTTACGGGAACAATATCGTTTCATCTCTATTATCTTGTTTTCATAATCGCCGGAAGCTAAAATCTTAATATCTATCTATCTTAATAACCTTAATATTTATTGCACAGCCCTACACAGAGATATGTAATGGACTTAAATGTTCAAAAAATACGTTTTCTTTTAATAAAATGAAGAAGGAAAAAAGACTTCTGAAAAGTTCTGGAAACTACCATCAAATTATAAACAGTTCTCTCAAGTCTAAAGAATTAAATCTGACTTCCTCCCGCGGCTCCACCTGTTCTACAGTCACCCGGCCAGGAGAGTCGAGAGCCTTCATGCATGTCCTGGAAACTAAACATTAAATATTTGTCAATACATCTTGTAGTTTTATTTTATGTTTTAGAAAGAAACCAATTTGAACATTAAATCAAAAGTTGCTTTTCTGAACGACTACGAGAAAAAAAAAAAGTCTGAAAAAATGTGAACACCATATCTGAAATTGATATTTTAATAATAATAAATTTCAGTTTGACTGTAGTTTTATGAATGTGTTTCTTTCTCCCCCTTCGTTGGGATATTTAATAAGTTAAACCCAGAGATCTGTGCGTTCTAACCAACAACCCTCACCTGGTTCTTGGCTGACATTCAAAGCATGATGATGATTAAAACTATATCCAATAAAAGCACAAAAGCTTTGAACGCTGACCGATGCTCGGGGACTGCGGTGTGTCGGCTCTCTTCCTGCGGTACGCCCGAGGAGTCCACGGCTTGTGTTTGCAGGCGGGGTCGAGGACCCGCAGCTTGGTGAGGAATCTCTTGTACTCCCTTTCCAGGGCCTCCATGTGCAGCTGGAACTCGGCGATCTTCCTCTCCGGGTAGTGAGACAGCTGCGATTGCTGAGCGGGGAAAAGGCAAAACCAGATATTTAACTTGAGACAGAAACCGTCTCTGTGGAATCCTTTATTACCAGACGAGACGCTCACCTGCAAATAATACTCTATTTCCTTCTTGATGCTGGGGAGCCACTTCTTCACAGAGGAGGCTGAGTTGAGAGTAGACTGCAAGAGGAAAAGGGGACGGCTGAAACAAACCTGAAGTAAACTATCGAAACTGCTATCAAGGACTATTTAATACTTGGTCTTTACCAGCTTGGGTCTCCGCTCGTGCACATCCTTGAGGCGTCCCTCTGAAAATTACATTTCAAGAGAAAACATTAGTTTAGGTGTCTTGAGGAGCTCAGTATTTACTCTGAGCAACATGGTGAATGCCTGTCTGTCTGCCTGCCTGTCTGTCTGCCTGTCTGTCTGCCTGTCTGTCTGTCTGTCTGCCTGCCTGCCTGCCTGCGGACAGATGTTGAGAATGCAATAGCGTCGCAACCGTGCAAGAAGCAGTCACGAACCTTTACAGATGTGTAGCTGAGATCAGAACGAAGGTAGAGTTTGAAGATGTGCATGAATCGAGCAAAGGAGTCGAAGAGGCCATTAGTTTCCCCCCCCCCCCACACTTTACTCCCTCACTTTACTCCCTCACTTTACACCCTCACTTTACACCCCCACTTTACTCCCTCACTTTACACCCCCACTTTACTCCCTCACTTTACACCCTCACTTTACACCCCCACTTTACTCCCTCACTTTACTCCACTGGCCCGATTTTGTGTGTGTGTGTAGTTAAAATCAAAATGAAGGCCTCTTCCAACTATACCTGGAATAAAATAAAAAAAACTAGTATGTGTGTGTATATATATATATATATATATATATCGTAGTACTTTAGTAGCACTTAAATGGCACTTAATTATAGCACTTGGTAGTTTGGCTTTCTTGATTCTTGTTATTCTGGGTTTGAACTCTCATGGTTGAATCACTTATTATAAGTCGCTTTGGATAAAAGCGTCTGCTAAATGTAATGTAATGTAATGAGTTTGTAGATGGGTGTGGTCCGAGCAAGGGCACAGGAAGTGTGTGTGGGTGTGTGTGTGTGTGAGTGAGTTAGTAATGATACTGGGGGGGAGAACCCCTGACAGGATTTGGTGTCTGGCCGTGAACAAAAATCCAATAAATGGCTGAAACTCACCGAGGAAAAGCTGTAACTTCACAACACGCGAACATATCTTCACTATTAAACACAAACAAAACAAATCCCCTTGCTTACTCTGAACTTATTCAACAATATTTCACTGGTAGGGCTTTTTCTTTTTCTTTATGTCAATTATGGTAAACACAAACAGAGGTAATGCATGCAGATGACGTCACAAGAAAGGGCAGGTTCCCCCGAATCATGCGAGAAAGTATAACCTTAGTTATCGCCTTCATTTTAAACCAGTTAAGCTAACGGCTGTGAGGTAGTTAGCTCACAGTTTGGGTGTTTTTATCTGTCAAATATTAATCGAATTAAAGTTCTTGTTGTGGCCATCAGCTGCTCACCGTCTCTCTCTTTCTGAAGCCACAGTCTGTTCAGCTTCCCTTGTTGCTTCTCCTGGTTTCGAGCCATTTCAGACTTCACACGAGGGAGAGAGAGAGCGAGCGAGCCCGCAGCACCGCGGCGGCTCGGGAGATAAACAATGTCACGTGACGCGCGGGAGCCGTTCACGTGACATTGCAGCGAGAGCAACTCCCGACGTCATCGCACGTACAGCTCCCAAACCACGATGTGAAAAAATATAAATTTAACGGTTCAACAAAAATAAATCTCAAATCTAAGTTATTCATAAATATAAGTTTGCTAAATCTAAATGTAATTTATATATATATATATATAAATATATATATATATATATATATATATATATATATATATATATATATATATATATATATATATATATATATACATATGTATGTATATATATATATATAAATTACATTTAGATTTAGCAAACTTCTGTTTATGAATAACTTAGATTTGAGATTTATTTTGAGATTTTTAGATTTATATATATATATATATATATACATAGAAATATATGTATATATATATGTATATATGTATATATGTACAATATTGAACAATATATACAATATTTAAAACAATATTTTATATTGTTGTTGTTTTTCAATATATATATATGTATATATATATATATATTGAAATATATGTATATATAATATATACAATATTTATTACAATATATACAATATTTAAAACAATATTTTATACTGTTGTTGTTTTTCAATATATATATATATTGAAATATATATATATACATATTATGTATATATATATATATATATATATATATATATATATATATATATATATATATATATACATATACTGACATATATACACTGAAACCCGTTCACGCTGAAACATGTTCACACTGAAACATATTAAATCTCCTGAGACGATGCAGATCAAAAACCCGTAAAAAGGAAGCAAGAAACAAAAAAGATTTTAAGGGTTTTAAAAAAACCTCGAGTTAACTGTTCAAAACCTTTTAATATACTCTAAAACATTTATTTAGCCATCAATATACACACAACCTGACACAAAGCCCCACACATATGGAGAAATGCCCTCATCTTTGATCTAAGTTAAAAACACAACATAATTTAGAAGTATGGAAACTAAAGGTAGAGTTCAAAACTAACTTGTGGTTAGTGATTTCCGTCTGTTCACCCTCAGTGGGCTTTTTTTTATTTTCATAAAGGGTGTTTCTTAATGTGAAAATGCTCTCTTGAATGAATCAGTGTGTTTCATAAAGACACTCAGAGCTGCTCAGATCTTGTTTCAGAGGAGGAGTTCAGTCTGAACTGGAGAAACGTTGTCAGAGTGTCTTTTGGGACGAAGAGTAAAAACACTTGATCAACTCTCCTGACTTGTGAAGGGACATGAAACCACCCGAAGGTGGGCAGGTTAATACTAAAGGCCTCATGCACCACCTCTCTCACACACGTTATCATCCTCTTTTTGTTTTCTGTCTTTCTGTAGTCGTCATGCATCTCTCTGTGGGTTCGTGTCTCTTTGTAGTTGTTCTGTGTCTCTTTGTAGTAGTTCTGTATCTCTTTGTAGTTGTTCTGTGTCTCTTTGTAGTAGTTCTGTGTCTCTTTGTAGTAGTTCTGTGTCTCTTTGTAGTTGTTCTGTGTCTCTTTGTAGTCATTTTATGTCTCTTTGTAGTTGTTCTGTGTCTCTTTGTAGTTGTTCTGTGTCTCTTTGTAGTAGTTCTGTGTCTCTTTGTAGTTGTTCTGTGTCTCTTTGTAGTAGTTCTGTCTCTTTGTATTCTTCTGTCTCTTGTAGTCGTTCTGTGTCTCTTTGTAGTTCTTCTGTGTCTCTTTGTAGTTGTTCTGTGTCTCTTTGTAGTAGTTCTGTGTCTCTTTGTAGTTGTTCTGTGTCTCTTTGTAGTATTTTTGTGTCTTGTAGTAGTTCTGTGTCTTTGTAGTTCTGTGTCTCATTTTAGTCATTTTGTGTCTCTTTGTAGTCTTTATATATATATATATATATTTTGTGGTCATTTTGAGTCTCTTCCTGGTTGAAAATGTCTCTTTGTGTCATATTGCAGCTTTTTGCATCTCTTTGTAATCATTCTGTGTCTCTTTGTAGTATTTTTGTGTCTTTTTGTAGTATTTTTGTGTCTTTTTGTAGTCATTTTGTGTCTCTATGTAGTAGTTCTGTGTTTCTTTGTAGTATTTTTGTGTCTCTTTGTAGTCGTTATATATTTTGTTTGTGGTCATTTTGAGTCTCTTCCTGGTTGGAAATGTCTCTTTGTGTCATATTGCAACTTTTTGCATCTCTTTGTAGTAATTTTGTGTCTCTTTGTAGTAATTTTGTGTCTCTTTGTAGTCATTTTGTGTCTCTTTGTAGTTGTTTTGTGTCTCTTTGTCGTCGTTATATATTATTTTGTGCTCATTTTTAGTCTCTTCTGGTTGGAAATATCTCTTTGCATTACATTTTGTAAGTGCAGGCCAGGGGGCTCCTGATATTTTGGGCCCCTGGGCCCGGTCGGTCCTCCGTAGTGTCTCAGAGCTGCAGAGGAGTTGGAACCTGTTGGAGCTCACGCTGGTGTCATGGGAATGCTTGATTCCGTTTTTTAAGAGGTAAAAACGTTTTAAAATGTACAAAATATAAAAGGGTTTTAATTGGTTTTCTGGCTTTTGAATAGTTTCTAGTTTTTATTTATTTAATATCGGAATAGTTTAAGGTTTTTTAAGGGGTAACAATCCCTGAAAAGAACTTTACTGTTTCTTTATTAATGAAGGGTGTGGGTTGCAAAAGAGGTTCCCATCAGGCATTGGACCTGATATGTTGCAGTTATAGAACCCAATGGGTTACCAAGCTGCCCCATGCAACTTTGATTTGTTAATTGAATTCAGGGCTTCACCTTAAAGTTGTGTTTATAGACAAATTAATAAAATTATTCCAATTTTTGTTAAAAATATATTTTGATGTCATCAAGTGTTCCCAAAACGGGGATCTTCTTCTTGGATTAGAAAATAGAGGCAACTTGAGAAACAATTCTGTTGGGCATATTCTAAACCTTGCAATGTATTTTGCGACACAAAGTTTTATTTTATGCTATTTATTTAAATACATGTTACTATTTACCACTCACGTAGGCCTAATTAAAAATATTATATTGTAAAGTTAGTTAAAATGAATTTGAAAATAAACATTAAATGACTCACTATCATTATTCTGTCTTTAAATGATAAATAAACTGATTACATTTAAAATAACTACATCATTTTTAGCCAGAATAAATTCATTGAGTTTATATATTTAAATTTTTAATTGTATCCTTTAACAAAAAAAAAATGTTTGTACTTTAAATGACTATTTAATAAAACACCTAATAATCTAAAAATGTCTTCTGTGATAATTCATAACAGGCCACTGAGGTGTATTTCCGTGGCCCTCTCCTGAGTCAGTACAATGAAATCTGACAGAAAAGACATTAAAGATCATGATTTATACATTAAAGTTGCCTTCAGGTTTTCGGATTTCATTTCCGTTTCTGGTCAGCATTTTTGGCATAATATCATTTTTGGCCTTTCAATTGTTACGACAGAGCATTTTCTGATACTAGATTAATGATTTAAGACAACAGCTACACAAAGGGAAAGTGATGAAGCAGTAATGCAAAAGTATTACCAAGAACGGCAAATGTTGCATAAGTCAGGAAACACGAACATTTGAAAAAAAAAAAAAAAAAAAAAAAAAACCCACCATGTAATTTTTGGGTCTCCATTAGTTTTGGTTTTGCTGTCAGCCACACTTCACATTCATACAGGAAGAAACACACCACATGGTAGATGTGAATCACCAACAGTTACCTTCATCTGCCTGTAACCATCCGGCATGGCTGGCATTGGTGCAAGTCGTTTCTCAGTAAAAGGTGAAATACGGAATAAAACGTTGAAAAATGTAGTTTTTACAAATTAAAATAGAAAACACGACATGCCGACAAGTTATTTATTAGATTCATGGCTAATGTGCAATGACCCAAATAGAGAAAATTCTTCTTTAATGGAGGTCTGTTTCAAGAAACAACTTTATTGACAACGAGAGTGTTGGACATGGACAAAGATGAAAAGCCCTAAAAAAACAACCTACGCAGTCTATTAAAGAATATCATGCTTTTATTTCTGTATTATTTCTTTCGCCTCTATGCAAAAAAAAAAAATCAATGCCTTTCACAGGCTTTGATGCAAGGTTTGATATATTATTAAATCAACGATTTGACAGATAAAAGAATAGTATTAAAGTTACTGTGAGGAACTTTTAAGGTTATCAAACTGTCTCAATTTAATACCGATGCCTGTAAATATGAACTACATAAGCAAACCTCATTACAGCATCAGAGAGAAGATTGGGAGCCGACACCGACACCACGCTGCTGACACACTTGTATTCCCAGTGTCTCCTGACTTCTCTCCCTTTACTTGATGAGAAACATCTTCCTCATGAGGAAAGTAGCGATGCTCTCGTGTTCTGGCGTGTCTCCGCTCTCCGCCACCTGCAGAGGGGTCTTCCCCACATTATTGGCCGCCCGCAGGTTCACCTTCTTCCTCCCGCGCCCGGCTCGGCCCCGGCTCACGAGCGTCTTCACCACCTCCCGGTGTCCGCCCCGTGCAGCGCAGTGCAGAGGGGTGTCCTTGCTGTGATCCGTGCTGTTGACCTTTGCCCCGGCCTCCAGCAGCAGCGCCGCCACGCCGCCGTGGCCCCTCTCAGCCGCGGCGTGAAGCGGCGTTCTCCTCCACGCGTTCCTCTCCTCCGTCCCCTTGTTGCTGTCGAGGCGTAGAAGGGCGGACACCACGCTGGCGTGCCCGGCGGCCGCGGCGTGGTGGAGGGCCGTGGCGCCGTCCATGTCTTTGGCCCCTCCGTTTGCCTTGCGGGACAACAGCGAGGTCACGGCGTCTACGTTCCCCTCCGTGGCGGCAAGGTGGAGGGCGGCTTTTTTCTCGCCGTCAGGGGTGTTTGGGTCGGCGTTGGCCGACAGCAGCAAGTCCACCACGCGGCCTCCTCCCTGGGAAGAGGCCGCCCAGTGCAAGGCCGTCCTCCCCAGCCTGTCTCTGAGTCCTGGGTCTGCCTCGGCCTGGAGGAGCTGGATCACCGGGTCTGCATGGCCCTGCTGACTGGCTGTGTGCAGAGGGGTCAGCCCATCCTGGGCCACTGCATCTACCTAAAGAAATGACACGCAACTCCCATCCTCCACAAACAAATACAAGAACAAATCTACAACATGGACACTGGTTGGACGATTACCTGTGCTCCAGCTCTCAACAACAGACCAACTAATTCTGGCCTGTTGCACTGAGCCGCCAGGTGCAGAGCGGTTTGGGCTTTAGGGCCAGTGATGTTGGGGTCCAATCCTGTTTCCAGCAGTGTGTGCACCACGGGCTCACTGCCACTGAGGACGGCCAGGTGCAACGCCGAGGAGAGGTCGGATAAAGTCGCATCCAGTTTGGCCTGTTTTGCTACCAGCGCTCTGAAATGAGAAAAAATATGGTCACTACTTAAGATACACATATACTTAAAGGTACAGTGTGTAGCATCTAGGGGGAATCTATTGCTAGAAATGGAATATAATATTAACAAAATATGTTTTCTTTAGTGTATATTCGCCTGAAAATAAGAAATGTTGTGTTTTTGTTACCCTTAGAATGAGACGTTTATATCTACATACCGCCATGTTTCTACAGTAGCCCAGAAGGGACAAACCAAACATGATGATTTTTCATGTTGGCCACCGTAGTTGCCTTAATAGATGGGAAAAATGATAGTTGGTACCTTGCCACTAAATGCCAGTAACTCCTACACACTATGCCTTTAAAACTATGGTGTGATGTATTTTAGAAACCTTTTTTTGTTATATTTGTTGAAATTTTCTTCACATCCCAACCCGTGCACTCATTACTCGTCACGGGAGTCTTCCTCAAGCTGCTTGCATGACCGTTGTTCACGTTCATAATGATAATTTTGGGGGGAGTGGCTTCGATGGGAGGCCCGAAGGGACGAGTTGTCAAGGTTGCCGACTTTGCGACTTTCTCCCCAGATTTAGTGACTTTTGGAGCTAAATGCTGCAAGCTACTTTCACTGGAAGAGAGTTGGCAACTCTAGGCTGGGTTATTTTTAACAATCTATATATCTTACTGTTGTTTCTCCATGTTGCTGACCCCAGAATTAATGAACCGGTAAATACAGAAGAAGGACTGACTCAAGGAAATATCGATGGCCAAAGTGCAAAACCTCCTATCTGCAAAATTATCCGGGGAAAGTGGGAATAACCTCCTATATCTGCACTTTGTATATTTTTCTTTTTTGTATTTTTGTATTTTTTTGTATTTTGTATTATGTATTGGGTATCCTTGACAAATAGCATTCTGCAAGAAAACAACAACTTTTTTTTAGTATTCTCAAAAAAGTGAATTTTTCAGATAGGAGGTCATCGATATGGACTTATTATCAATTAAGCAACACAATCATATGGACGCATATAAATACACACACAATCAGCAACAATAAAGAGCAGGAATATGGAGATTATACAACGCTTTTGTGTCATTGTGCATGTACTGTGTGTGAGTTGAATATTATATAGATTTGATTATATTCTATGTTCTGTTGTATACTGCACATGTCATGGTTAGTCGAATGCAAGTATTTATATGTATTGCAAAAGCTGAATTTAAAGCCATAATGTGTAAAAATGACCAATGTCATGCACTAGTGCCCCCTGGTGGTAGTGTAAAATAACACTGCAGCAGTCAGCAATGTGAGCAGCTCCAAAGTCACTGAGATTGTGAATGTGAGCGTGTAGAAGAGTTACCTGAAGACCTCAGCGTGCCCCAGCTCCGCTGACAGCAGGAGGGGGGTGTAGCCCTGTCGGTCCAACACGTTCACATCCGCTCCTCTGTCTATGAGAGCGGTTACCACTCCGCCGTGGTTCAGTTCAACAGCTGAGAAGAGAGCCGAACCCAGGGCCTCTTCACTCAGAGCTACTCGGGGATTGTCTGGAGTTCAAACAAGAGAACAGAATATAAAATGTGTTAATGTCTATGGTTTGCATGTGTGCAAAATCTGCTATTAAAAAGTGCACATTAAAAACACATCACATCCAGACAGGAGACATTTACATAAAAACACAATAGAAGCTAGATTAAAACGGGGCATCAGAAGGACTGAATCAAGGTTAAATAAATAGATCTCAAATATTGCGTGCTGAGGTAAAAAGCCGGCTTCAGAAAACAAGATATATAATGACAGCTTGTTTGTTCACAGCTTCCTTCTAACATCCCAAAAAAGAGAGTCTAACGCACGGTGATGTAGCGTACTTAAAATAAATGCAGCAGCTCCTCAAGACCAACGGAGGTTTCCCGTGTTGTGGTTTTCTTCAGACGAAAACAACAGCGCCCCCTTGTGTGCGGAGCCTGAAGCAGGTTGGTTTGTCCTTTCTGGGCTACTGTAGAAACAAAACCCGCTCAGTATGTAGATGTAAAAGGCTCATTCTGAGGTAACGGAAACAGGTGGCTTATTTATTTTCACGTGATTATATCCTGAAGAAAACACATTATTACTTAATGTATTCCATTTCTGCCAATAGATCCCACGAAATGCGACGATGTCGTGTAAATATCAAAGACTCACCGAGCAGCAGACGGAGAATTGACTCGACATTGAGCCGAACGGCCTCATTTATAACATCGATGTCGACCTTTGCCCCGGCGTTTAGGAGGACAGTCACCGTTTTCTCATCGCTCCCGGAAACGGCACGAAACAGAGATGAGGGGAGAAACGCGCCGTGGCTCTCCGACTGCCCGGCCTCCGCCTCCGCCTCCACCAGGACCTCCACACAACCCAGGTGCTCTTTATCCGCAGCCAGCTCAACGGCGGTTTTGCCCCGCAGGTCCAGGGCGTAGACGGGGGCCCCGGCCCGTGCGAGGGCCCCGACTGTCTCGGCGTGACCCCCGCCGGCTGCCCTGTGGAGAGCCGTGTGACCCTCGTCGTCCCGCAGGTCCAGCCGGGCTCCTTTGCGGATCAGGAGCTCGACGACGGACAGGTGGCCGCGCTCAGCGGCCACGTGGAGAAGAGTCTCGTTGGAGAAGCTGACAGAGTTGATGTCGGCGTCCCGTAACAGCTCCTCCAGCAGCTCCGCCTCCCCGCCTGAGGCGAGCATGTGGATGAGACGCTCTGGTTTGTGCTCCTTCTCAGGGCTTCTAGGTTTCTTCTTCTCGGCACCGGAGGTTTCCTCCATCCCCTCCTGGTCTCTTTCCAGCAAATATCCGATGAGCTGTCTCCGGGCGTCTCGGATCCGGTGGTTCACCCCCCCGGCGAAGGTCTTGATCCGCCGGTAGAGGTCGGGCTCGGCCAGCATGAGGCACGGATGGAAGAATATCCGACACGCCCTTTCACCTCTGGCCTCCAGGTGGTCCAGGAGCCTGGAGTTTTGATCTTTGCGAGCCCCGATGGTCAAGACGATGGATCTCTTCGCCGCCGTCATGACCCCCTCCGTGACCAGGAGAGCCAGTAGATCCTCGGTGTGCGAGATCCCGTAAACAAGATCCCTCCTCTTCGCCCGGATGACATCCACGGCGTAGGGGTTGATTTTGACTTTGAGTACGTTTGACATTTTAATCCCACTGGGAAAGATTTTCCTCAAGCTTTCACACCTCGGCAAGTCATTGTTATAACCCGTGGTTCTGTGTGTGTGTTGTACCTTGTTGCTAAGGGGAAACGCCTCGCCCCATAGCAACAAAACACAGGCAGATCTGCCCCTTTGTGAGATTATGTGACCAACTAGCATTGTCAGTGTAGCATTAGCCTTTCTGCAGCACGGCGGTAATGACAGCAGTCACACATTATTATGTGTCTTCTGAGCGGCTGCTGTACAATATTATATATATATATATATATATATTAAATCATTTTAATAAACAGGTTATGAAACTTTGCTGAGAAAAGAGAAAGTCAAAAGTAGATTGGAATGTTTATCTGGAACTAAAAAGAGATTATGAATTGGTAGATTATCTCTCGAAAGCAGAGATAGATCCTAAACAAGCACCGGCTCGGGGACCACGAACTGGTCACAAAATAATAATAAGACACAAAGTAGCCAGAAGAAAAGTGAATATGTGGATGCTGTCTGACAGAAAGGCCCTTTCTCCTACAATGTAAAACATTCAATGAAATAAGGATCATTTACTTTTGAAGTTCAACTCCTTTATTACAGATTTCAAAACGCGTAATGACCTTTCTGATTTAAAAGTGCACGTTGGAGAAGGAGACATTGACACCTGACACCTGAACCCATGATATGATACTGTATGTAATTTATATATATTTATATATATATATATATATATATATATTAATATATATATATATATACATATTAATATATATATATATATATTAATATTAATATATATATATATATTTATATTTATATATATATATATATATATTAATATATATATATTAAATATATATATATATATTAATATTAATATTAATATTAATATATATATATATATATTAATATATATATATATATATATATATTAATATATATATATATATATATATTAATATATATATATATTAATGTATTTATATTTATATGTATTTAAAATGTATTTATATTTATATTTATATGTATTTAAAATGTATTTATTTTTATATTTATATGTATTTAAAATGTATTTATATTGATATGTATTTAAAATGTATTTATTTTTATTTTGATTTATTTAACTGTTATTTAGCCAGGTTAATAGAGATTTAGAATATCATCCTCCTCTCGTCATGGCCAAGATTGCAACATAAAAGATTCCCACAAGCTCCATGCCCACAAAAACACAAATAAACAGACTTAAAAAACAAAACAGAAAAGATTGCATTGATAATAGAGATATAATAGAATAGAGAGTGAATGTGTGTTCATGACTAACCGTGTGGGTGCAGAAACGTTGCACTTCCTGCATGACCCCATTCTACTCAGTCTAATCACACCTTACTGTTAATATCCGAACAGCCAGTGAGATATCTAATAATGAAGACCTCATTTTTTATGATATTGTGCCAAATTTTACACCAAAAACAGGTCATTTATTATTTGTGTAAATTTGTGGAAGAAGCAGCCAAACAATATTAAACTAAAAACACACGATCTGCAGTCAAACTCGTAATATATTATTATTACTGATGTGTTAACATGAATAACCAGCATTTTAATACAGAGGCTAGTTGAGATAGAGATCGATACGTTGTGGTTATATATTTTTCTATATAAAATCCTAATCTGCAAAGTAATTTACTATAAATGTCAAATAAATGTGGTGGCATAAAAAAATAGGCTGTAATATTTTCCTCCAAAAACAACGTGGTATATAATCGAAGTATTGAATTAAAAGCACCTGTCCAGTAGCCTCCTTTACTATGACGTCACGTTTGCAGACAGTTCAAGAGCAGAGCCTTGGTGTTGGCTGTCTGGTTGGGAATGTGTCTGTTTCCATGGTGATGTTTAATTACTGATGTGTGGTCCGTTGTGGGAATAAGTATTGTTCTTCTTTTGTTGTTTCTTTGTATTGTGCATGCTAAATAAATAATAAAAGACAGGAAATACAGATCTACATATTTAGATATTGGACTTTCAATGCGATTTTCTTCTGTTATAATTTTGTATTTATCTATTAATTTGGCATAAAATAGACTGCGTGATCTTCTCATGGGTTCGCCCTTCAGGAGGTCCGGTGTTGGATGTGACTTCTCAGGGCTCTCCTCGCCGTGTTCTGCAGAGGTCACAGACTCGACCCACTTCCCGTAATGCCCCGCCCTCCTTCGACGTGACGTGGATCTTCCGAGCGCTCCCTCTCCTTATAAGGTAGGGGCGGGACTCCGTCTTCCGGGAATGATGTCACGCTGCCCCAGGTTTGAGAAACCAGAACAGGTTAAAGCAGATTTACAGAGGAGTTATAATCATTAGGATCATTATAATTATGTAGTCCTGTGGCGTAATTGTGGCGGTCTTTTTGTTGTGTGTGCAATGTGATTATAGGCTTTGTTAATGAGGTCCAAAGCAACTGTGGGTTGGCAATAAATTATGGAATCTTGTCTAGAAGAATAAATAGAAGAAGAAGAAGAAGAAGAAGAAAAAGAAGAAGTAATAATAAGAAGAAGTATAAGTATAAGAATAGGTAATAATAAGAATAAGAATAAGTATAAGTATAAGAATAGGTAATAAGAAGAATAAGAAGAAGTATAAGTATAAGAATAGGTTAGAATAAAACTGAGAATAAGAATATGAATAAGAATACGAATAAGAATATGAATAAGAATAAGACTGAGAATAAGACTGAGAATAAGAATATGAATAAGAATAAGAATAGAACTGAGAATAAGAATAAGACTGAGAATAAGAATAAGAATAAGACTGAGAATAAGAATAAGAATAAGACTGAGAATAAGAATAAGAATAATACTGAGAATAAGAATAAGAATAATACTGAGAATAATAATAGTTTATTTGGACCCCATAAACAAATTGGAGTGAATCCACCCGACACCATCAAATTTCTTAATTTGTTGATGATATAATTGTATAATAATGGATATTGAACTACCCTCAAGTAATAACATATTATTTACGATTTTTAAGATAAAACAATTAAATCGAAAAACAGTTGAATTGGCTGCTTTATGCATCAAACCATGTTGTGAAAATATTCCTTTAAAATGAAAATAAATATATAAAAGAACAAGAAGAACAAACAAAAAAAAAAAGAAGAAGGGGGACAGTGGAAAGAAAAAGGCTTCCCTCGAACCTGTCCCGTTTCTTTGACTCATGACTCAAGCTGCAACTTTACATTTCACCCTTCCGGTCTGTGTCGCCCTCTAGTGGTTCAGTACGAGCAGGACACGCTGGTGGCTCATGAGAGCTCAACACAACCTGAAAGCCACACCTGACCACGTCCCGCCACATTCACCTGCTGCCATCAGAGGAATGAGGCTTATAACAGTTGTTTGGTTTACTGTGGACATTAAGTTCATTTACTTTCACTTATATATAAATATACAAGGTACATATAGGTTTAATGGTTTGATGGAGACACACTTTTAACAGCTTGGTCTTGAAGGCCCGTCTCCAACGTGGAGATGTGTCCTTTATTTACATTTTGATTATTGTTTGTTCCTTGAAGCTACTTTCTTTTACCCATTTAAAGCATCTGATAATAGGAGGCAAAGCATCCAGAAAACACTCGAAACTCAGGGGGACTTTTTATGGAGTCGTAATGTCTACTCACTTGCAATACAGGACCTGAACTTAATTTGTTTCGACATGGGGCTTTCTTAAGTCATGACAGGACGGGAAGTAGTGCTGAATAACTGTACATGGTGCAACAGCACACGGTGTGATTTTCCTGTTTATTCTGTGACCTCAGATGTCTTCGGTGGAGACTCAGCGCTCACAGTAACCTGTTGTCAGAGCAGGGCACCGTGGGAGGTCGTTTTTAAGAGACATTTAGACTCTTCAGGTATATTTCTGTGTGCCGCATATACATAAAGTGGAGATGCATCTCAAAGAGCTGGACTTGTTCTCCCTCGGTGAGCAGTGAGTGAGGCTGGAACACAATCACTCAGCCCGGATCAATACCTGCACTAATGGAATTTACCTCGAGGTGCTGGGAACTACACCAGCTCTTGCAACATGTTGCAACGTGTTCTATTGTTTGAGCTCCTGACATGGCACACCCACTTTTTTTTTCTTTTTTTTTTTTTTGGGGGGGGGGGGTAATTTCACACACGTACAAGAACACAGAGGCAATGTTGCTTCATTTCATCTGGTTTATTTTCTTAAATATAAGATTAGATTCAGAAGTGATCAGAAAACAAAACATAAAAAAAAAAAAAAAATAATACAGTATTCTTATTACAAATGGTAAACATAAGTACTCCGAGTTGATCTTATATACATATAACGATGAGTGAAACCCCATTAAAACAACTTTAGAAAAAAAACAAGTACATCTTGAAGCTTTTCTAATTGAATTTCTTACAATCAAGAAGAACAAATAAGTACATTGTACTGTAACTCAGAAGTCAGGCAGCTTTTGTTACAACGTTTCAGCCGCTTAGAGTTTGAGGCCTTTACACATCAAGAAAAGTCTCTTTTGCAGGTTCTTAAAAATCCTCTAATACTGAAGTTCTCCTTCGATGGTCACGATAAGGTCCATGCAGAGCTGCGTGTCAAAAAAAGAAGAAGAAGAAAAGAACTCAAGAAAACTTCAGTCCTGTCCAGTTCTGTAAAAAGAAACAGATGCACTCTTGTTCGTGGCTGCTGTCACTGTCCCGAGCCCCTCTCCGGGGACGCGCCACCGGGGGAGCGCGTGGCACTTCAGGAACATCAGTGCAGGCCGCCCCCCCCCTCCCCACACACACACACCCCCAAAACCCCTTACCCCGGTCCTGCCAGTGTCGCGCCACATCGTCCCAAAACCCCGTCACGGTTTTCCTGGAGAAGCAGCCACTCACACACTTTCACAGGACGCGTCCGTTTTCGTTCAACCAGTCTCTTGTCTCCCTCTCCGGCTGTCTCTCTGCGGTCTCCTCCTCAGAAGGTCTGGAGCTGCTGCGTTAACATGAGCTGGCACCCGCTGTTGACGTGGTTCATCACCTTCTGCTTCAGCTGGGCCACCTGCTCGCGCAGCATGTTGGCGGTGGACGCGAGCTCCGAGTTCTGGCACTTGAGGTTCTTGACTTTGTCCTCCAGCCGGGAGATCCGCTCCAGCTTCCTCTTCCGGCACTTGGACGCGGCGACGCGGTTCCTCATGCGCTTTCTCTCGGCCTTGATGCGCTCCTGGTTCTCCATGTCGATCGGGGACATGGGAGGCGTCTCCCCCGGCATCTCCGGCACGGTCTGGGGCTCCTCCTTGAGCGGCCCGAGCCGGGACGGCTGCCCGTAGATGGGGAGCTGCGGCGGGGCGGCTGCGGGGAAGGACATAGCCGGGGCGGTGTAACTCGGCGCCGGGTTGAAAGTGTTCAAGTCCTCGTAAACCGGTGAGTCGGAGCGCATGGCCGCGTTGCTGTTGTTGTTGTTGTTGTAAACGGCGGCACCGGCGACGGCGACGGATGACACCGGCGGCAGCGCGGCGGCAGCGCCGGTCTGAGGGGCCGAGGTGACGCTCACGCCGGCGGTGCCCGGCATGGGCATGTGCTGGTGGTGGAGCTCCGCGAGCGCACGGACGAAGCCCTCCGCGAACCCCTCCTGCTCGTCCGTCACATTCTTGGGACACATGAACTGGGTCGGGGTCGGCGTGGTGGTGATGAGCCCGTTGCTGGACTGGATGATGAGCCGCTCCAGCTCCGGCGAGCCCAGCTTCAGCAGCCCCACGTCGGGGGAGGTGAGGAGCTCGCCGGCTTTGGCGCGCAGGTGAGGCTTCAGCGCGCCCGCGGGGTCCGCGAGGTTCAGCGTCATGTTGTGCTTCAGCGCTTTGGCGTTGCTGTATCCGAAGCCGGCGGCGTCGTGCTGCGAGAACGCGTTGAGGGAGTCGTCGTAGAAAGTAGTTTCCATCTTGGAATACATGGAAGAGGAACCGAAGCAGCTGCAAAAGTCTTCAGCAAAGCAACTTTTTCCTTTTCCCCCTCTTCGTCTTCGGTTCTCAGCTGAGAGGGGACAATAAAAACACACGTTTCCAAAACGTCCTCTCCGTGCGTAAAACTGCGTAAAACAGCTTCCAAACTTTGGCGTGCGCACTTTTCTCGACACAGCGACTTTACTTTCTTTTCACAGAGTGTAACAAAGTTCTCAAAGTATCCAGACTTGTATCGAGTCCCCCAAAAAAATATAGACTCTTAACTTTTTTTTATCTTTCTCGTCAGCCACCGCCGCTGTTCGTCCGCGGTGCCTGCTCTGCTCCGCGCGTGTGTGTATACTCTGAGCCCGGCAGCGTGGAGGCTAAACCTTATCTGCTGCAGCGGCCTCTCTAAAAATAGCCATGATGTCACGATGGGGCTCTCCCATTGGCTGGGGGGCGTGTCGCCGGGTTGAGGGGAGGACCCGCCCCCTCCGATAAGGCGCGTTGCCTTGACGACCACCCTGAAGATTCTCAGTCTCGCGGTGGATTGTGGGATGAGGTAATGCTGTGCGAGGAGGGAGCGAGAGAGAGCGTGAGCGCGGTGCATTGTGGGATGACGTATTGTTTTTGAATCTCTCGGTTACCCGCTTCACTGTCAGTGGCGGGACAAGTGCTGCTGCTGTACGTCTGTTTTCTTAACAAATTAAATAAAAATAATATATATATATTCTGTACGTATATATATTATATATATATATATATATATATATTTATATTCACTGACAGTGAAGTGACACTGTATATATATATGTATATATATATATATATATATATATATATATATATTTATATTCACTGACAGTGAAGTGACACTGTATATATATATATATATATATATATATATATATATATTTATATTCACTGACAGTGAAGTGACACTGTATATATATATGTATATATATATATTCACTGACAGTGAAGTGACACTGTATATATATATATATATATATATATATATATATATATATATATATTATTATATTCACTGACAGTGAAGTGACATATATATATATATATTCACTGACAATGAAGTGACACTGTATATATATATATAATTATACAATCATTTTGTTTGTATATATATATATATATAGTATATATATATATATATATATTTATATATATAGATATATATATAATATATATATATACAATATATATACAAAACGCATAACTAAACAAACAAACTAAAAATACATTCAAACATGCCAGGGAAGTTACCGCGGAAGGTGAGGAAACTATATAGAGTAAATACAAAAAAAGAAATAAAAAATAAGAATTATTAATAATTTGATTTGAATAATCAACATGTTCATAAAATAATGCAAGATGTCAATAATATAATAATAATGTATAAAAAATCTCTCACAAATAATTTTCCTGTGATACAGTTATACTATACATCTGTTCACTGACTTCTATTCAAAACACTTTTTTCTATTAACTTAAACTTTTTGTACATGAAGAAGTCATAATTGACCCCCGTAGGAACCCTTAAAAGTACAGTTGAATGATCTCTAAGAGCCCAAATGATAAAATAAAAAAATATATTTGATTGTGTTCATAATTAAAGGAAATTGACACGTTCTCTTCTATCTTACCACATATTGGAACAATTATCAGGCTTCATAAACAGCCATACTAACTATATATGAAAATGACACTCTCTTCTCTTCTATTTTATTCTTCCTCTCAAGTTCAATGTTGTTTATATGGCCTCAAAAACAGCTATATGGATTTCAAAATACCATTTTGTGATTCATTAAAGGAAAATAGCTCCTCTATGCGATTCTATTCTATTTTGCAAGTAAAAGTTTATTTCACTTAAACATAAATAGCCATCAAATATGATATGACACAAATAAATTATAATTGCCTCCACAAATTTAGATTTGATGCTACTCTATTCTATATTATCATCTTTTCTGCAGTATTCCATTCTATTCTATTTGATTCTATTCTATTCTATTATACAGTATTCTATTTTATTCTATTCCATTCTATTCTATTTGATTCTATTCTATTATACAGTATTCTATTCTATTATATTATACAGTATTCTATTTTATTCTATTCCATTCTATTCTATTCTATTATACAGTATTCTATTTTATTATATTATACAGTATTCTATTTTATTCTATTCCATTCTATTCTATTTGATTCTATTCTATTATACAGTATTCTATTCTATTATATTATACAGTATTCTATTTTATTCTATTCCATTCTATTCTATTCTATTATACAGTATTCTATTTTATTATATTATACAGTATTCTATTTTATTCTATTCCATTCTATTCTATTTGATTCTATTCTATTATACAGTATTCTATTCTATTATATTATACAGTATTCTATTTTATTCTATTCCATTCTATTCTATTCTATTATACAGTATTCTATTTTATTATATTATACAGTATTCTATTTTATTCTATTCCATTCTATTCTATTTGATTCTATTCTATTATACAGTATTCTATTTTATTCTATTCTATTCTATTCTATTATACAGTATTCTATTTTATTCTTTTTTACAGTACTCTATTTTGTTCTATTCTACAGTGTTCTATTAGTATTATTTTCTAATCTGCACTATTTATTGTATTCTTTCTAATCTGCAGCGTTCTATTCGGTGCTAAATATCTACATGCAGCTGGATCGGAGGTCTAATTTCTCTGGATTACAACTGGAGAAAGTTGAGAGCTCACATAAACTTGGAAAAAGGGGATGAAAACTGTGAAAACAAATTATATATATTTTTCCGCGTGCGTGTGTGCGCTCACGGTGGAAAAATCATCTCGTTCTGAAGGTGTCATTCTGCCTCTCCGTCTGGGACGTCATGGTGGTCTCTGGTTGGTGGTCCGGTCCCCTATAAAGTGTCCCACATAGCACACATACACAAAACACCAGTTTTGATTAGTGGGAGTTAAAATTTGACACCTGGGCAGGTCAATATAAACATAAACACAATCCCTTATATAAGAAATGCATTAAACCTGTGATATCTACCTGAAGCGTATCGGGCCAAGTCCATCTTATTGAGTCACGTACTTTGGTACTTTTGGTACTTTTGGTTCTTTCCTCCCTGCAGTCATTAGCAGACGGATTTAATAGGACCTTTTTGCTTTTACTGCGTCGACCACACGTCTGAGGAGCTGCATTTGAGACCTTTTTTTATTTCTGCTGCAACTACAAATTGTTAAAGATAGATCCACAGACGTCTGTTCGTCCTCATAAAGAGCGAGCACATTTCCTATTACCCATGTCAGGGTGTGTAATTAGTGTAGTGCAGTCCATTGTCCCCTGGCCCTCGGTCAGAAATCACGTCTGGTTTAATGGCAGGAGGTTAACCGGCGAGTCTTACGTGTTCCCCTCTAGTCCCCCGCACTCCCACTGTCTGGGTCATTTTCTGCCCCGCCAGCTTTACCGCCTTCTATCTCCAGCACACAACGTCTAAATATGTCCCCCCGGTGTGACGAGTAAATCAGTCCCCCGGCGCTGGCTGGCTCAGAGAGGCACCTAAGGAGGATGAACCGGATCATAAAACACCACCACAGTCTGACTTT
Organism: Ophiodon elongatus; assembly: GCA_016806645.1. Taxonomy (NCBI): domain Eukaryota; kingdom Metazoa; phylum Chordata; class Actinopteri; order Perciformes; family Hexagrammidae; genus Ophiodon; species Ophiodon elongatus. Next base: position 135,075 of record JACSYO010002018.1, read on the forward strand.
TTATGGCTGCTAATGTTGTCTTTATGTACTGTTGTGTATGTCGAACCGTGGCAATCAATAAAGTGGCATGGAATCTGATCTAACGGCTCGACTTAACTGAACTCGTGCAGTTTATTTTTTGATTGAATGCAGGGTGAGGTCGGTCCTCTGGACTGACACGGCCCGAAAAAAACAAAACCTCCTTTCAAGGAGGTTTTGTTTATTTTCTTTAGATTTGGGTTAACAGGTAACTCCAAATGCTCTTTCGGTCTTTCTTATTCTTTTATTTTTCACTTTGTCGTCCTTTCATCACTTTGGGGATGAAATAAGGAAGCGGAAATAAGGACGAGTTGTTCAGTTGCTTGTTTACACTCAATGTTCCACTGGCACATTCTGAAATATTTATCCACTTTGGCTCATTCATCTATTCATGACCGCTTTTCTTCTGAATTACTGCACATGAAAGACTCATAAGTAGGTGGTCTAGTGCCCCCCCCACACACACACACCTTCCAGCAGGGATCCTCATATATGACTTCACCCATTGTCCCAAATGGAGGAATTAAGCTTGGGTAGAACACATGATGTCATTTAAAGTTATTATCTCGTTTAAATTAAAGCTCTTTTTCGGAGTCGCATCGCACGGCTAAAAGTCAAAACCTTGGTGAATTCCGTTTTTTATATACTTTCGAATAGTGTTTTATACTGAAGCCTTAAACGTTTCAACATGGCTGGAGCGCCGGGTGAATCGGGTCTGCTTTTCCTCCCCGGCCGCCATGCGTGGAGTTATAAAGGGGAAACCACAGCGCGGTAGTTTGCCAAAGTCATTTTCTGTGTAGGAATGTATGGGAGAATTATCATGGAGGAACCCTGATGCCACCGTTCAACACGAGGTCGGGATATCCTGCTGCTTCAGGACATTCGGTCACTTGTGGTCACATGCGAGGTAGTAACGGATTACATGTAATCATGGATTACAAAAATTAGGAACTATAATCAGTGCAATTAGATTACAGTTACATTTTCAAGGATTTCTTACATTTTTCATCACGTCTTTCAAACACCAGCATGTTTTTGTAACGGTAATTTGATTTGAATGCCAAATACTACGGTATATCAACGTTAATAGCTCAAATCAGGTTGCCAGATTTGTGAATGGTGAATTAACTAATATTTGTTTTAGGTTTTTAATTTGATGGATTTATGGATAATGGAGTTTTAGACCTTTTCATTTACATTGAAGTGCTCCTCTTGCGTAGGAGCAAAGTCCTCCATGTGGCCTTTGATTAAAAAACAGCAGCAACAAAAATGCAAATGTTAATGCTGAAATTGCAATTTGCATTGAAAAGGTTTTGAGACTTTTAAAGAGGAAGAATAATACTCGTGGATTTTTTTTAGCATAAGGTGCAATATTATACATATGTTTAGTTTTGAAGTAATCCAATGGATTATGTTACTAATTACAAAAAAAAATATGCCATGTATTTTATATTCAGTATCTGATTTAATTTTCAAAGTAATGCGACCCAACCCTGGTCACGTGCAGTACTTATTCAGCATTGTTCTCACATGTTGGACAGAGGCCGAGGCCGAGGGAAGGATTTTGGCTGATTCACTGCCTCCAGTGTAACGGGGAATCTTTTTTGAGACTTTGTCTTCTTATTGAATTATTTCTGGTTGGTGGAGCAAACTGCTCTCAGGACTTTGGGAAGTGAGGTTTCAGTACAGAGGAAAGAACAAACCACAGCGGGAGAGTTGGGAAGGTAGCAGCAGGATGACTTTCTTTGTAATTTGGTACTTTGCATCTGCTGAAACTCCAGAATCAGTCATAATAATACGGCCGGTGCTGCTCTCAATGAACAGAAGCTGCATCTGTTTCTTATGTTCGTCATTTGCTTGATGACATTTTTAAAATGAAATACTTCTGACAGGGCTGAGCAGATGTTCACAGATAAATATAATGGTTTTGCAATAATGAATCCCAAACAAGCGCGTACAGTTTAGAAGTCTGCAAGTATTTTGGCCGTAAACATAAAAGTCTTGGACAAGTGGGAATTTTAACCTGATGATGGCGCTAGAATAAAAAGTCGGAGGATCACCAATGTCATCACAAATCATCCTGAGGGGGTCATGAATGCGTGTCCCAAATTCCCTAGGCCATCTGTCCAATAGCTGTTTGCATTTCACAAAAAAAAAAAAAAAAAAAAAAAAAAACCCCACAGTTGTCATTCGGGTAAATCATCTGGGAACCGTAATTGCATGTATACAATTTTGTGGCAATCCTTCAAGCAGCGAGAGGTATTCCAAGGGTTGCGTGGAAACGTTGACACGCTTGAGGAAAAGCACGAGCGTTATGAAAGTCAATAGGATTCATCCTCTGGGGACCATGAACATCTGTAACATCTGTTTAATCCAACCAACCGTCGGTAAGATAACTGAGAACAAGT
>JACSYO010002018.1:145000-177500 GCA_016806645.1 Ophiodon elongatus
CGCCCCCTGGTGGTCAGGAGAGAGAATGCACGTTTTAAGACACTTTCGCATTGGCTTCACTCGGCAGAACCAGATGTTGCCGCCTGTTTGCAGATAATATTTTACTTACTGTACTTAAGTAAAATGTTTACATGCACACAAGCATTTTTACATTGAGGTATTGCTACTTTTAGGATGCTGAAGGATGTGAATACTTTAATAATTCAACACTGTCTCCCACACAGTTTTAAAACGGGGCACTTTACTGTTGTATATCCAGGACTGTAATAAATGCAAGCTTTGCAGCAGGCAGTGAGTTTCAGAGCCTAAACTGAAAACTTCCCCAAATTGATATGTCGCTTCAATTTTGTTTTTCGAGCTTTCCTTCCTGTTCGCGCTCCACAAATCTCACTCAGTGATCAGAGAGAAAAGTTATGACTTTGCGGAGTTATCGGCGGGCTGCTGAGAGGCGATCAATTCTTTGAGCGTGATATCTGAAACTTCTGACAAGTGATATACAAGCGGCGCCTGGGAATGTGCCTGCCTCAGGATTTACGTGCCGGCTTGCACACACCTACCGTGCTCACAGTCAGTAGCAGGTGGCGGAGTGCAGTCCTGCAGCACGTCTGCACGCTGATGCAAACCAGCAGCAGCTCATCTGGTCTCGTGCGATTCACCTTGAGGGCTTTACGCCACGATGCGACACATGTAACAGTACATATATCTCCACGATATGAATCTCAGGCTGTTTCCTCATCGGTAATCATCTACCGACTTTGCGCCTGCTGTTGCTCTATCGATCACTGTGAACTCACCAGGAGAGACAGCGGGGACTGTTGTTGTAAATTGAGCTTTCTGGCGTCCTGTGACTGTTCAGGGTTGCATGAGATCAATGCCGGCGTACGGTGTCTTGTTTGCTGTCAGTGTTTTAGTCTGATGAAACAGAGTCTTGTAATTGAAAGTGTCCTTTGTGTTTTATGTGTGCGCGTGACCTTTTATGTACATATAAATCAGTATGAGTCGATCGCCCGCGTCGGAGCGAGACATACTTGTTTGGCCTCATTTTGGTAATTATTTGTCTTTATTAGTTTTGTGTCATTTCTTAATTGTAAAAAACTTTTCTCGTATTTTGCCCCTTTTTGTAGTTGATTTGCATCTCTTTGTGATCGTTTTGTGTCTCTTTGTAGTTGTTTTGAGTCTATTTGAAGGAGCTTTGTGTTTCTCTGTAGTCATCTTGTCTCTCTTTGTGGTTGTTTTGTCCCTTTTCATTGTCGTTTGTGAGTCTCTTTGTGGTCTCTTTGCAGCTGTTTTGCATCTCTTTGTAGTTGTTTTGCTCTACTTATAGTCTTTCTATTTCTCTTTGGAGTTTTATGTTTCTTTGTGGTCAATTTGAGTCTCTTCACTTTTGCAAGTGCAGGCCTGGGTGGCCGACACCTTGAGCCCTTGGGCCTGCATCCAGTCGGCCCGTTTAATAATCCATCTACAGCGATGAGAGCGACTAATACCGCACAAAGTTGTTAGAAGACCTAGCGATCTTGCAGCATGTAGTGTGTGTGTGTGTGTGTGTACATCATTTGAGTTTGAGGTGTCTGCAATCAGTGGCTAACTCTGAGGAATGCACTTCCGCACTCTCAACCAATCATTAATCTGTATTTACTCAGGGTAGCTCGGGGCTCTGCGGCCGTGAGAAATCTTTCCCAATTCACCTCTCTACTCTAGCACACGTGTGTGTGTGTGTGTGTGTGTGTGTGTGTGTGTGTGTGTGTGTGCAGTCAGACTGGTTTGTCAGAAAGGAATAGAAAAAAAAGTCTCAGCCGAAACTGACACATATAAGCTCATGCTCTCCGTGTTTCACATACAAACACACACCAGTGATTGAATGAGCGGTTGGAATCCTGTCTGCACTTAAAGTCCCGCCTCTATCTCAGAAGGTTAAGGGCTGTGGCTCTTATCACATACTGAGACTGTGCGTGCGTGTGCACATGCATTAGCGTGCTTGTATGTGTGTGTTTGTATAACCCTATACATGCATGTGTGTGTGTGTGTGTGTGTGTGTGTGTGTGTGTGTGTGTGTGTGTGTGTGTGTGTATTTTTGAGAAAACACAGACTGGCCCTTGGGACTGCTCAGGCTGTGTGTTTTGGCTCCGTCAGACGGACCATTACTATGCCGTCGAAGGTCAGGTGGTCCGGCCAGAAGGCCCAGATATATTTGTATGTTTGAATGAGGAATGCAGGCCAGATGAATGACCTCTCTTTTGGGACGGTTGATGTGCACTTCCTTAGCTCCCAGTGGGTTTTGTGGGATTCTCGAGACACTTCCCGAAAGCGTCGTGCACATCTTTGTGCAGGCCGAGGGGTGAGGTGGTGAAGAGTCAGGCCACCCTCAGGTTTTACACCTGGTACTCCCTGAAATAAAGCATGCTTAAAGCAACACTTTTATCACTCACCTGTGTCAAGGAGATTACAAGCAGCTGTAGAAACTCTGGCGATGTGTGTTAAAATATGAACACGTGTTTTAAAGCCAGTCGTCTTTTTCCTCCAGGACCAGCGAGCTACTGTTGACTTTGGCAAGCACGTTATCTGTCACAGGGAAAACAAAACATGGACCAATATTTTACATGAAATCACAACATTAGTGGACAAACATTCCTGTTCAATGTCAAGAGACTGAATGACAGATGTTTTCTTAGGACTCCATCACTAAGCGTTATTTAGATCGATAATGTTCGATTCATAATGATATCAATTTATGCATCTTTGTGAATAAGGAAACGTCAGTGGAACTAATCCATGCATGACACAACAACAATACTCATGGATGGATGACTGAATGGGCCTACCACAAAGAGACACAAAACAACTACAAAGAGACACAAAACAACCACAAAGAGACACAAAACAACTACAAAGAGACACAAAACAACCACAAAGAGACACAAAACAACTACAAAGAGACACAAAACAACCACAAAGAGACACAAAACAACTATAAAGAGACACAAAACAACCACAAAGAGACACAAAACAACTATAAAGAGACACAAAACAACCACAAAGAGACACAAAACAACTATAAAGAGACACAAAACAACTATAAAGAGACACAAAACAACTACAAAGAGACACAAAACAACTATAAAGAGACACAAAACAACTACAAAGAGACACAGAACAACTACAAAGAGACACAAAACAACTACAAAGAGACACAAAACAACTATAAAGAGACACAAAACAACCTCAAAGAGACACAAAACAACTATAAAGAGACACAAAACAACTACAAAGAGACACAAAACAACTATAAAGAGACACAAAACAACTACAATTAATACAAAATGACCATTTAGAGACAGAAAACAACTACAAAGATATGCAAAACAGCCCCAGAGACACAAAGCAACTACAGAAACCAAAATGACCACAAAGAGAAACAAAACAACAACTAAAAGAGGATTAACAACTATGAAGTTTGTGTGTCTTGCTTCTACGTCGGAGAGGTCTGTCTTCAGGGGCCGTTGACTCATAATAATGACAAAACTAAAACTACAACCAAGACCAGTAGTAAAACTAATATTAGCACTATACTGCTAATGCTACTAATAGAAGCTCTTTAATCACATTTGAGATAGCAGATAATGAAAGCTCTGTTTCCACTCAAGACTCATCGACGTGTGTGTTGGCGGACAGGAAAAGTCGTCCTGCCCCCAGAGGTCACCTGAGGTCAACATGCAGCCAGGCTGACCCACTATCTCGCTTCTTCTCCTCCCATTGTCTCCTTCTGTTCCTCAGGACCGCCTCTCCGGCTTCCTCAGCCTTTTTATCAGGTGTCGTCATGCTCTTTAGCAGGCATGCTTAATAATGAATGTCCCGGGGGCTCTGTTTCTCTCTGTTTTGTTTCTCCGTCTTTGAATCCAGGTCAACAACCATGTAAATCCCGGGTAACGGATTCCTCTGTGGTTCGTCTCCCTGGTTTCTGCACGCAAAGGTTATCGTGCAGACTTATCGCAGCTTTACTTGGGCGTGCGGATCTGTTTGGCCTGCGAATCTTTTGTTAAAAATCCTCACTTTCTCGGAGTCCTTGTAATCTAAGGGTGCTTCTACAAGCCGACATGTAGTCAGTTTTTATCGGCTTCAGAGAGGTGGTCTCAGACCGCTTCCAGCTGATTGCAGCTGACGACATATTCCAACCCAATAGCAGGAAGTGAACCAAACAACTGCCTGCCTACGCGAGCATTTGGTTGGACACAGGTGAACGACATCACTTGGGACTTCTGCTGAAGAACATACAGAATATGCAAAATAAAGTCTAGAAAAATAGTGACGTTTATGAAGTGATGCGAGATAAACCGCGAGGAGAAGGGAATCGTGCGCACGGTATATCTTGTCGACTCCGAGTCAAAGTGAGAAATCTTCGACGGCAATATGTCACAGTCCGTGGTTCCCTTCATGGGAGAGGCAGCTTTCAAGACGAAATAGATACATTTGCTTTATTTGGTCCACTTTTGATTTGCGTATCAATTTCCCTCAAACGGACTAAGGGTCCCTCTATCTCCTCATGTTTCCGTTTGGAACTGTTCGCCATTAAAGCAACAGATTTACATTTTGGTAAATACTTTCTTTTTTGCTTTCTTGCTGAGAGTTTGACGAGAAGATCGATAGAACTCACATCTGTTGCGGTAAATACGCAGCTACAGCCAAAACAAAACAAGACACATCTGTCCACGAGCACCTCTATAGCTCACTAATTAAAGACACAATGTTGAGCACTAGTAGATAGATTTGTTTTTAACCAGTGGTTCCCTGTGTTGTTTGTCCTGCGTACGTACACGAGGACTCACATGAGGCACCTTCTCCATTCCTGTCAATGGTATCACACTATTCCACTGATCTACACGTAACGATAACAGCCACGACACACTTGAATGCACCAACAAAAGGCCAAAGAAGAAGAAGACTGCTAGCAAGCAAACATGGATGCAAACAATGCAGGATTCCAAAATAGATTTTCATATGTTTCACGAAGACGGAAATGTATGAAACGTGCTGGTTGAACCTCAAGCGTACACACAAAAGAATAAAAAAACTACAGCCAAGCGTGGCTAGCTACGTTAGCGCCGTTGAAGTGTTGCTCAATCGCTCGCTGACGTGGTTGGAGTCGTTTCTTTAGACAGAACGGAACAGAGGGAAACAAAAGCATATGATTGGTTGATACTAAACAGCGTCATCGGGGAGCTTAAATAAGTTGAGTCCAGCTCGACTCTGATTCGTAGCGTTAGGCTGCCGGGCGTCTGTTGCTTCGTCGCTCGTAGCGCGAACACAGCGTAAGGTTGTCCTCGACCTTTTGTGTACATTTAATACGCGTTAAAACGTTCTCACAGCCTTCTCCGTATGTGTCACGTCCTTTCCTTTCAACCGTGTTCAGATCAACAGAAGCTGTCAAGGCTGCAGCTGCGTGAAATAAACGCCGCATTTACGTTTGTCAGGACTTCTCGGCTCTTATTTGTGAGCAAATTAAAGCTAGTGGCGCTAAGTGAAATGCACCTGATTGATAAATGCCCTTTAATTGCCTAATTGTGTCGAGTCTGTCGGGCCCACATAGCTAAATGGCGTTTCCAGACTGATGTGCATTCAAACTGGCAGCGGAGGAAGTCGTTTTGGCGTAATAGCGACAAATGAGTGTGCCGACTGGCACTAATTACCCATTGTGCGTGTGTGCGTGTCAGAGTGTGAGTCCCTGACAGGCCGGCTAGAGACACCTATGATAACACAGCTGTGTCTTATACCCCCGGGTCTGGGAGTGATTACGTTGGAACTGAATGACTCCCCTTTTTCATTTTTGCTTTCCCCATTTTTATAATTTTTTTTTTTTTAAATTCATATATTTGCCTTAAATTTCAGCTTTGCTTCTGCCCATTGTGTTCCCTCTGTCTGTCTTTTCGTGGGACGGAGGAATGGAGAGACAGATGGAGGCGGAGGAGAGAATGGACAGACGTCACTGAGAGCTCTCAGACACTCACACACTCTCATTCAGCTCGTCGCTCACAACGCCTCGCGGTCTCCGTCTGTCTGGGTGCCGTGCCGGGTAGCAGTGGGCGCGTGACGTCACGGGGGGGGCGGGGAGGGGAGGGGGTGGGATTCCACTGGTTGCCTTTTTTCCGCCCATCGACGCACTGACGTGTTTTTTTTTTATTCGTGAGGGTACATATTTTGTGTGTGTGGTTTTGTGCACAGCGGAGAAGCGAAACCAGCGCGGCCCATCGGAGACGCCACCGACCTCTCTCTCTTTCAACCAAACGGTGAAACTCCGTGTCACGCACCCGCACACGGCCTCATTCTTTCTTTTTTCTGTTGATGAGTGTGCTCTATTTTTTCGCAACAGTTACAAGTTTGTGAATTATGATAATAAAACGCGTGTGGAATCCAGGGGGTGAGGGGGGGGGGGGTTAGGAGAGGGGGGGGCGACCTGTTTCGGACAATAACCCGTAACGGAGGCGTTTCACAGCCGTGTGCCAGCGAGAGCCCACATGCTCCGAGTCCTCAGCTGTGACTCCGTAGTGGATGAGCGCTGCAGGGGATCGATGTAAACAAATCCCCGACGCGAGGACAGGCCTCCGGTGGAGCGTGGGTTCTGCCTTCTCAAGAGCAGCAGGAAGGACTTACAATGAAACGAGTCAGCCTGCTTCCTTTCTGTGCAGAGACTCTGAAAAAAAAAAAAAAAAAAAAAAGAAGGGCGGCGCAGTGCCAGTTTCTCCTCCTCTAGCCTCTAGGTGTTTTTTCAAATTTGTTTTTGCGAGAACCGCTCAAGAGTTTAGGAACGTACAGAGCAAATAGTTTGATGGGCTGCTGACTGACTGATTGATGACTTTGTTTGTCAAGGTGCTGCAAAAGCCGTTCAGGTGTTACATTAGTACATAATAAAAACACGGCACGTTATTTTCGCGGCTGGTTTTATCGCCACATCCCCGATGCGCAAACCGGTCGAGTGCACTTTATTCCGAGGGAAAGGCGCTGATGCACACACTCGAGTCATTGTGCTCTCTCGCGCACCTGAAAGCTGTGTTTATTTTCCCCGCCGCCGCACTTGCAAGCTCTGCTCTGTGTGTCGGTGCTGAGAGCAACTTCCTGAGGCTCCTATCCGAGCTTCCTGTCTGAGAAGTCAGAGGTTATCTGCGAAACCTGGCCCCCTTTCAAACTCACACGGGTCCACGCAGCTGTTTCCTCTGGTGATTATGGATCGGATTGAAGCGCACAAACACACATTCTGCCATTTCACGAAGGCCACAAAAAGAGTAAAAGCTGCTGGAAGAATAGTTATCGGCAAAGTTTCCTGTCTAGCTGGGAGGATGCTTCTCTTTGTCTGGTGTGTTCCCTAACTCCTCGTTTGACATCGGTGCATGTGCGTAGAAGGGGTGTGGTCATCGAGCTAGAACACTCCAAATGAAAAGTGTGTGTGTGTGTGTGTGTTTGAACATCTGCTCCTCGTTGGCTTTGTTTTCCCTCCTCTGCATGGCCCACCCTTGAGGGTGGGTGCTGGACACCCCCGAGCTCTTCTGCAGTTTGTTTACGAAAAAAAAACGGAGGAAGATGGAGCGAAGAAGAGACGAAGAGAGAGAGAGAGAGAGAGAGAGAGAGGACATTTCAGTATAGAGCGGCATTGTCATCGTCAAAGGGATTAGCATCAGTTGATTTCTGTTTTTTTTTTGCAAGCTCCAGTTCTTTCTGTTCCCACTTTTCTGATCCCCGTCTCTTTTTCTCCTCCTCCCACTTTGTTTCCCTGCGCTCTTCTCCTTCCTTCCCCTCTGTGTTTCTCCCGTGGCCTCGCTGGATCCATCCTCCTCCCTCAGGGCAGCAGATGTCGGGTCCGCGTCCAGATGTTTTCTGTTCATCGCCCCCCCGATCATCTTGAACAAACTCTCGTACAGTAAACACTTCTCAGAGAGGCGTCTCCTCTCCTCCGCTGCCACACTGCACAGCAACAGGGCACGGGAAGGAAGACGCCGGCATGTTAGAGGGAGGGAGAGAGATTAGGAGTATGAAAGACTTAATCCAACGCCAACTACACATCCACATGCTCGTTGCTGAGAGCGACAGCTGTTTTTGTCCTCTCTCTGTTTATAAGACAAAGACACACACACACACACACACACACACACACACACAAACACAAACACACACTATGCACGCACTTCATAGTTTCTGTTCTGGTTTGAGTACAACATCTTCTCTGCTGACTGTGTTGCCGTGACAACAAAGAGAGCGTTCTGTCACATCAGCCTGACGGCCTTTTACTCTCACTCCAGAAATCACTAAAGTCTCGAAACGCATTGCTGCATTATTTTTTTCTTCACAGCTTCTCTCCCACGGCTCGTATCCGTCGGACCGCTTGTTGTTTCAGATCTGTGTCGTGCGCACAACAGAATTTTGGGGACGGGATCTTTTTATTGATTTGTATTTGACGTTTGACTGCGACATAATAATTCTGTCCCCGCCTGCTCGCTCACAGGCAGCCACGAAAGGAAACATCGGCTATTAATATTGGGCAACTCAGCAGAGAGATATCAATAACAAGACCATAAAGAATTCTTTCTGCGTCTCACCTGGCTTGTTCTGGCTCGGCAGTTTGATAGAACAGGCCGAGAGACGACGCACATACCAGCACAGAGACACGCAGGGAGAAGAAAGAACGCCCATGCATGCTTTCACACCTTCGTACAAACATTTACGCTATTTATGTACGTGTGTGTGTGTGTGTGTGTGTGTGAGTTTGAGTGTGTATGCATTTGTTCTTTATACACAGTAACATCTGTTGAATCTCTGAACAATGCATATTTTAAACCCCATTATATTCAACGTTGGTTTAGTTACTCTTTAAGTTTAATTGACAAACAATAAAATATACATATTTTTTGGGAACACTAGCAGTTTGGCTGTGTGGACGATAATGTTGGTTCTATCCGTCGATCCTCAATAGGACTGAAATATCTCAACAACCACTGAATGGATTGCCATGAAATATTGTGCAGATGTTCACGATCCTTCGTGTCACGGTGCGGGGAGCACTCGAACGGGGCTCGGGAGGATTATTATTTCGAGGGAAATACTGAAGATTCAGCTTATATTTTGGCAAGAGGTCAAATAGGAAGAAGATCCGGTCACCAGGTTACAGGCAAACACGTGACGACAGCACGATGATGACGAGCTGACCAAGAACAAAGGACGCGGGCTGGCATGCGTAATGAAGGACTGATTGGGGAAGTGGGACCAGGTGAGCAGGAGGTCTGGTGAGTGCAGGGTTAACGAGGGACAGGTGAAACTAATCAGGGCCGGGCAGACAATCAAAACTGGCGGGAAAAACGCAACAAAGGCAGGAAGTGATCTGAAACACGAGCGGAGGCGAGTGACGAAAATGAAGCAGGAAGCACGAAACATGAACGATATCGATATCGATGAAACAAAGGAAAGGCACGGAGCAGGCCAGAATATGACACCTCGAGGGTGCGTCCTAAGGACTTCGACTAACTCTTCATCTAGTGCCATCGGCAGGTCAAAGACTTTACTAATCCAGTAAAATATCTCAACGTCTACTCAATGGATTGGCATTGAGTTTTTGAATACCGAGCTAGCTTCTTCTGCTAGCTAGCTGGTGGTGTGTGACATATAAAGGCACACACTGACGGTCCAGTGAGTGACAGCGCTGAACTTCGGGTCGCTGTACTCGACCCCGGGTCAAGACTCTGGCACGGAGGTGCGACCCTCGGCCTGACGACATGGCGCTCTGCTGCCAATGAGGGTGGGGCTCCTCCCGCCCCCTCCTCTCCTCATTCACTTTTGTCTTGTGCAACATGTTCTACCTGCTCTGTGTTATATCTGGCTGATGGATGACCCACTGTAGATCACAGTTTATTACTTCCACAGATCTGTTTTGGACGAGTACACAAATCACCGTCCTCCTCATGCCTTCCTCCTTTCGACTTTTGACAATCCCACTGCTGTAACTCTTTCCCTCCCTGTGGTTTCTCCTCTTGTAGCTACCCCGCCCTACCTCACCCACCCACCCCCCTTGCTCTAATTCCCCCCTGCATCACTTATCCAGGTGATGACATTCATCTCATGTCGTGGTGGACAGTCCGCTCTGTGTGAAGTCCAGGTGCTTAATCCTTCCTCTTATATCCAGTTAGCCACCGTTATCCCTGTGACATGCCGGGCTGGGGACGTGGAGCCGGTGAGTGAGGCCATCAGACAGCTGGGGCGACAGTCCAGCCTCCCCCTCCCTCGACCCCCCCCTCCCCCTCTTGAACACACTTAAATGAACTCTTACCATTGAATGCCTAATCTAGTTATCTTGTCCTTTCACTTCCAATAAGAACACACAGGGTTTGAAGACAATGAGAATCAGGACCTAAAGGCTGACCAATAATCTCAGTTTCATACTTTTTCTTTAAAGCTACTGTTTTCATTTTGGTGGTCCCTGTGGACAAAAGCACCAGGGTCCCTTTAGAAAAGCTCTCGTTTAACTGCAGCAGGGCCCCCCGCTGGAGTCTGAGCTGAAGGAGTTTCTTGTGAAGGAGTTTTCTCATTTTTGTGGGGATCCGAACACGGTGTGTTTACTTCTGAAGATCGTATAAAAGCATTAGCATTAAATAGACTGTTTTTAAAACCAGTTAAAAGTTCCTCACAGTAACTTTAAAAACCCTCCTGGCTCGTTTGTCCACACATTTATAGCAGGGATTTCTGCTCAGTGACTGGAAATGGTAAGTGAGGACGTTCCTCCTCACACTTTTACAATGCTGCTGGCAACATCCTCACATTTGCCTGTATGTGTGACAGGAAATAGCAACGAGTTTAACTGAAATGCCTGTTGGAGGAAAAGCCACCTGACATGGTGAAAACGTGTGGATATGGCATCAGTGCTAGTAAACACTGTGAACCCGCCTGCATGCATAAAGTAGAAGAAGCACGCACACACACACACACACATAAACACACACTAAGACACACTTATTCACTCCACTGAGTGGTTCTGAGAAGGAGCAGCGCTCTCCGTAAAGTACTGAGTCATGAGTACGGCCCAGAATTCAATCATCGTTTTCCCTCCGGTCTCTGAGCTTGATTCCCATCAGACACACACATACACACACACATACATACACACACATACATACACACACACGGTACATTTTGCAATCAACAAATCACTATTATCCAATGCTGTTTAATAACTAATGAATTTACATGCCTGCCAACCGATAGGCTTCTTAACACTCGTATAAAGCACAAGGCTGGAGCGCGTGTTGAGTGTGTGTGTGTGTGTGTGTGTGTGTGTGTGTGTGTGTGTGTGTGCCCTTGGGTATATCAGTAATTAAATAAAAAAGGCAGATTTCATGGTAACTGCTTACAGCACAAGTCCCATCCCATAAATTGGCCGTCCTCCATCTTATTGTTTTAAACGGCTTGAGTGGAGAGAGATGGAAAATCTAGAGATTAGAGAGGAAGGAGGAGAGGAAGGATTAGAGGAGGAGTTGGAGGATAGATAAGATAAAGATGGACAAATTATGAAAGAGCAGGCTGGGTGTATTCAGTTATAGCTGCCACTTCACCAGCCTAATTACCTGGTTCTGTCCACACTTTGGATTCAGAATGCCAAGAATTGCTTTCAGATATGATTTAGCCTAAATCTGTCTCAAAGCAAGTATACGTTTGAGAGCGGGAGGAGAGAGACAGAATGGTGTCGTGGGATATGTTTGAGATGAGGACGTGGAGGAGGAGGAGGAGGAGGAGGAGGAGGGATGATGAGAAGGAGGAGGAGGAGGAAGAGGAGGAGGGATGATGAGAAGAAGGAGGAGGAGGAGGAGGAGGAGAAGGAGGGATGATGAGAAGGAGGAGGAGGGGAGGAGGAAGAGGAGAAGGAAGAGGAGGAGGAAGAGGAGGAGGAGCGGGGATGAGATGCAGAGATGGTGTAGTGGAGGGGTGGGAAATCCCACAGGGAGGTTCATCTGTCCACGTAAGTAATGAAAAGATAGTCATCCATGTACCGGCCTAATGTAGTGTATCGATGAACAGCTAACAACCCCCCCCTCTCTCTCTCTCTCTCTCTCTCTCTCTCTCTCTTTCTCTCTCTCTCTCTCTCTCTCTCTCTCTAATCACTTGTGTGCAGCAGCAGAGAGGTTACAGGCTCTGTTGAGGTCTCCCTGCCTGGAGGCAAACCAAAGCCTTTCAACTTGGTGGCTTGTGGACCACCCTACACCACACTGGTATGCACTCTATCCCCCTCCATCCCCCTCCATCCCCCTCTATCCCTCCCTATCCCTCCCTATCCCTCCCTATCCCCCTCTATCCCTCTCCATCCCGAGCTCTGTAGCAGAGGTCAGAGGCCAGGAGCTGGCAGGTGATTGGATGTTGTTGCGGTAAGGGAATACTGGGCCACTAAGTGCTGCGAAAACACCAACTGTCTCTGATATTACTGGCCACAGGCCTTTAGCCTATCAGTGTGTGTGCGTGTGTGTGTGTGTGTGTGTGTGTGTGTGTGTGTGGGGGAGGGGGGGGGGCGGGGTCAAAAAAGGACAAGGACCAGATTTCTGTCTTGAACTAGACCTTGTGAACACACAACCCACCTGGAAATTAACAGGATCCATGTGTGTGTGTGTGTGTGTGTGTCTGTGTGTGCGTGTGTGTGCGTGTGCGTGTGTGTGTGCGTGTGTGTGTGTGTGTGTGTGCGTGTGTGTGTGTGCGTGCGCGCATACGATAAGTTATAAGAGCCACATTACTGGCTCCAATATGTAAAAATATCGACAGATTATATCTGCCATGAAAATAAGTTATAGTCGGAGCCTTCAGGCAGACAGACAGTAACAGTTGGAGATGTGCACACATTCAGACAGTTTAGTCGCTGGAGAAGTTAAGTCAGAGGAATGCAGACAGACGCTCCAGTAATGTTTTTGATGACCCGGCTGTGGCCACCACATAAATGTGGCTGGACGAGCGGTGTGTAGGAGTCGAGTGAGGAAATGTTGCGTTTTTTCCAAAAGTAATTGTACACATGTTTTCCTGCATAGCAGCGTGCGGGTGATCATTGGACACCGAGTGCTAAAAGAAAGTTGGCCGGACGGTTCTCATTCATCGTTGGTACTTACGAAGAGTAATGCAAACTGTAAAAGCCTTCACACGCGCCGGTGGGGGTGAAAAATGCAAAAAAATAATCGCCTGCAAATATTTTATCAAAACTATTCATACTGGCAGCGATGCAAATTTGCGACGATAAAAGGTTTGGATAGATTTGTGCCGGCAGAGGAGCGACTACAGGATCCTGTTGACCCGCGGTGAGGTAAACTGTGTAGCCTCAGCTACTGCCAGCTATTTTACTGAGTCTCCTTTTAGAGAAATGCTCTGAATCAATTCTAGTTCCCGCCAAGACTTTTATTGTGAAAGGTAAGAATGGAAGGAGTGGATCTGGTCCGTGCTGCATTTGTCAAAATCGAAAGGAGGAATAAAGTTTTGGGGCGATGGAGAATCCGTGTTGCTGAACACTATAGTGTATTTCGAATACTTCCATTCCACACAACGTGATTGGTTGATGCTTTTATTTGTGGTTGCTAAAGATTTAGTTGTTAGTTGCCAGGTTTATGTGCAAAATGCATGACGGAACTGTAGTTTAAAACAAAAAAAAGGTAGGAAAGGTTTTGAAAACAACTGAACAATAGAGGTTTAAAGTGAAGGTTGGCAGAAAATGACACGGCACACTTTTCCCTCCTTTAGTCGCACAATTTGATGTGTGTCCACACATCATACAGGTGTCATACAGGTGGTGGGAGTAGGACTCAGAGAAAAGGAAAAGCTTTAAATTATAATACGCCATGTGTGCGTTGCAAGCACACATAATGAAGAGAAGGAATCTGAAGAAAAGGTACGCCCTTGCCTCTGAAACAACCAGCTTTGTGTGTGTGTGTGTGCGTGCGTGTGTGTGTGTGTGTGTGTGTCGCGGAGGACACGTGGCACGTCAGTTGTGTTCGCAGGTGTTTGAGTTTGGTCGACGGACGAATGAGACGCACACGATCGGTGTTTTTTCCCCGGCTGAAGGTTGCGGACTGAGAGGATTCTCTGGTAATTATGGGTCTATTCTCATCACTCTTCATCTGAAGGCTAAAGTGCTCTCTTGGCGCTCCCTCCTCCACTTTAGTTTGATTGAAAAGACTCTCAAGCAGACACGGCTTTCCAACATGGTTTAGCTCAAACGCGCGCGCGCCGCGTAACGCGCACACATGCAAACACACGCCACAGCTGTTCTTGTACGATATATATATATATAATTTTATTTTTTATGAGCACACAATGCTCTCTTGGCAGCGCCTCGGCATCCCGAAGTTCAAGCGCCCTATGGATGATGTCCTGGGTGAACGCCAGGCTGAGTCAGGCACACACACGCTTACGCGGCCGCGGCGCTTTGATCGCTCGCTGCCAACTGTTTCTCTGCAGCCGACTGCAGAACCTCTCTCACGTACGTACGCTCGCTCCTTCTCTCACCGCCACTCCGCTCCTCAGCCTCGACTGTGATAAGTGATCACCAAGCGAGGCCACAGTAATTAGCTGGTATAGGTGTGAGAGGAGAGGGGGGGGCGATGGAGAGGGGGGGGGGGGAGGGGGTATCGAGGCCCACAGGAATGAGAGGATGTAGAGCGAAGGAGTGCAGAATGAAAAGGTGGAGTGAGAGGGGGGTGTGAAAGATTTAAAGGTGATGTGCAGACGTCGGAGCAGCCAAACGAACCCGGCGACCCCCGTCTCCCCGGCCCGGCGCTCTCTTCCCCTCTCCGATGTCGTCCTCTTCTTGGCAGCAAGGCATCTCCATCCCGACGCCGGGCCCCGCCCATCCTCTCTCAGCCTCACCTAGCATACCAAACCATGCGGCCCAGCCCAGCGGAGGCAAACGCTCTCGTATGAAACACTGGAAAACTTTTACAGCTCTGTAATATTTACCCCCTCCCCCGCCTCCCCCGCCTCCCCCCTCTCTCATCTTATGAAGCGGTCACGTTCCTTCTGCATGTGCCACAGATGTTTAATCGCAGCGCTGTCATTGCTATCTTGTTCTTATCCCTCCCTCCCCCACTCCACCCCCCCCCCGCCCCCGCCCCCCTCCCCCACCCCACCCTTCTATCTCCTTCCCTTTCTTTGCTTTCTCTTTCCCCCGCCTTCGCCCCTCACACCCACTCCGCCGCCGCAAACCTCCACCGCGCGCTGCCTCCTCGTCTCGCTGGCTCGCTGTAACGAAATCAGGGGCTTAGAGAGCAGTCAGTGCCGAGATCCTCCACAATGTGAAGCAGATGTGTGACACACACACACACACACACACACACACACACGCACACACACGCACACACACACACACACACACACACACACGCACACGCGCACACACACACGTGGAAGAGCAGCCTGGAGCATTTTGGGCCAGAGGGTGGAGAGAGAAGTAAGCAGAAACAGCTCTGTTGCTAGGCTACGGACAAAATAAAACAGACGTGGAAAGCTGCGGACTCTAGCTGAAACAGGCGGTTTGTTTCACACACACACACTACTAACTGTCAAGACTGGAAAACAATGTTTTGAGAGAGGCCTGGGAAAGTGGATGAGTCGACCTCGCAGACTTTTAGCATCTTTGTCGTGTCAGATTTCTGAGAGTGTCTCATGTTCAGCTGCAGCTTGTCTCACAGGCAAGTTTAAAGATGGCTTCAGAAATCTGTTGCTCATTATGTTTCAGTGTATTATGAGTGCGTGTGTGTGTGTTTGTGAGTGTGTGTGGAGAGAGTTGAGGAGTTCAGGCTTGCTGGTACATGCAGGTGTGTGTGTGTGTGTGTGTGTGTGTGTGTGTGTGTGTGTGTGTGTGTGTGTTCAACAGAGGAAATCTCTTACTGATTGAACTGTTTTCCAGGGCGCTTATCGTAGCCAAAGGTCTGCTGTCTTCCTGACAGAGAGAGTGTGTGCGTGTGCGTGTGTGTGTGTGTGTGTGTGTGTGTGTGTGTGTGTGTGAGAGAGAGAGGAAGAAGGGAGAGAAAAAGGTTGTTGGCTGTCTGTCAGCGTCTGACAGCTTGTCCATCCAATTCCCTCCATTCTTTTGTCTCTCTCCCTCTCTTTGTGCGTCTGTCTCTTTGGTATTTTGGCCTCTTTGACTTCGGCGGAGTTGCTTTCATGATTTTTAAAAACAAGAACGTGAACGATTCCTCGCAGACGTGCGCATCCCAACCTTCCTCAGACAGAAGGTCTGCAGGAATGCATATATCCGCGTTCGCCGGAACAGGTGCTATCTTCTTGGAAATCTCCTGATGTGCTGTAAACGCACACACACACACACACACACACACACACACACACACACACACACACACACACACACACACGAAGCCAAGGGGGATTCCTGGGACTAATGTTTAACAGGGGGAAATTGGACTGCACCATCAATTCTAGCTCCCTGTGTGCAGACACTGTGGTTTACTCTAGATAGCCGGGCCAAGCCTCGGAGATAAGAGCTCTCTCGCCCCGCCTGTGGGAAACATGAAAGCATTCTCTTCGGAACCGACTTCTCTCTCTCTCTCTCTGTCTCCGCTCCGCCTTCTGCGCGACGCGTGAACGTGAGAGGGCAGATAGTGTGAGCAGATTTAAAACTTTGAAGGCGGTTTAAAAAAGATTTTACAGGCCCGAATACGATCGCACCCTTAAAGTTGATACATGTTTTATGTGCGGTGACCAAAGCATTACACTCTTAGAAATGAAGGTGCTAACTGGAACCATGTGGGGGTTCTTCGGCTTGTCCCCGGAGGAGAGCGCATATTGGTTCCTGGTAGAACCTTTTATAAAGCCTCTGAAGAAGAGTCTGCCTAGAACCCAACCAAAAGGGTTATATTTCAAACCAACTGTGAATGGGTTCACTCATTCCCTCTTTTACAAGAACCCACCCAGATTTTGTTTTTTACAGAGGACCCTTTTATATTCCAAAGGTTTCATTTAGAAACCACCTTGAGGGTTCAACGGAGAACTCTTTTATATTCCAGGAAAGTCATCTAGAGCTCACTTAGGGGGTTCTATGGAGAACTCTTGCGTTTTCCAATGGTTTCATCTAGAACCCAAACAAGGGGTTAACCCAAGAACCCTTTCATATTCCAAGGGTTTCATCTAGAACCCAAACAGAGTTAACCCAAGAACCCTTTAATATTCCAAGGGTTTCCTGTAGAACCCAAGAACCCCTTCATATTCCAAGGGTTTCCTGTAGAACCCAAGAACCCCTTCATATTCCAAGGGTTTCATCTAGAACCCAAACAGAGTTAACCCAAGAACCCTTTCATATTCCAAGGGTTTCATCTAGAACCCAAACAGAGTTAACCCAAGAACCCTTTCATATTCCAAGGGTTTCCTGTAGAACCCAAGAACCCTTTAATATTCCAAGGGTTTCCTGTAGAACCCAAGAACCCCTTCATATTCCAAGGGTTTCCTGTAGAACCCAAGAACCCCTTCATATTCCAAGGGTTTCATCTAGAACCCAAACAGAGTTAACCCAAGAACCCTTTCATATTCCAAGGGTTTCCTGTAGAACCCAAGAACCCCTTCATATTCCAAGGGTTTCCTGTAGAACCCAGGCAGAGAGTTAACCCAAGAACCCTTTCATATTCCAAGGGTTTCATCTAGAACCCAAACAAGGGATTAACCCAAGAACCCTTTCATATTCCAAGGGTTCAATCTAGACCCCACTTGGGGTTCCTCATGAGTTCCTTGGTTCCTTCAACTATTCTTGAAGAACTCTTCCTTCCAAAAAGAGGATGAAAGGGTTGTTAATGGAACCCTCAGTCTCACAAAGAACCCTTGAAAAACCTTCTCTCCATAAAAGGGTTCTTCAGAAGCAAACGGTTTAGGGTGGAACCTCTGCCCTTCAGGAAGAACCTTTTTTGGAACCCTTATTTCTAAGAGCATTGTATTCGTCATGTACGTCAAGTGCAACACACTCTGCGGGCGCTTGTTTGAATATCCCTCCAAATATGTGGCGCTCTGTAAATTAAACACATAAACCGTCGTCCATGATGAAAACCTGTGTTCTCTGACCGAAACATGTTCAGCCCGACTTGGTGACAGCTTCAGGTCGAGCAGCTGGACATCATCACGCTCTCCATATTTGCTCGCATGAATTTTGAGGGAATTATAGAGGTCACGGAGAAGAAGAAGGAGGAATATCTCTTCACAATTTACTTTCTTTTGAGAGAGAGAGAGAGAGAGAGAGAGAGAGAGAGAGAGAGAGATATCGCAGGTATGTTTCCAAAGAAGTGTGATAGTTAATCTGTAACTTGCCATGCCAACCGACACACGCACACACACACACACACACACACACACACACACACACACACACACACACACACGCGCACACACACACACACACACACACACACACACACACACATCTATGCCCATACACAAACAGACCTACCGGGGTGAGCGCTGTGAGTAACTGTAGATCACATAGCTGTCAGACTGGCTGCTGGAAGGAGGCAATTAGATCAGGGGGTTGTCTTGCTAATGGGCTGCCTGACCCCAGACACCCTCACACACACAAGCCGAAACAGAATTTCTTCGCAACCCTCCTGAACCTTGCCCCGAACAAAAAGCAGAGCCCTGCTAAGTGCAAGGCTGCCAAAGGCTCACACATGCACAGTCCACAGACCAGGAGTGCAGGATATGCAGAGGCATGCACCTCACTAAGCCCTGACACACAGGTATGAAAAAGATTCCACTGGAAAACCACTGGACTACTGTGCCGTTTCCCAGGATCTCCTAACTACTAGTAAACACTGTGTGTGTGTGTGTGTGTGTGTGTGTGTGTGTGTGTGTGTGTGTGCGTGTGAATCTGTGCGGGTTTGTACGGATATAAATACATATCTATGTGTGTGCAGACAAGTGGGTGTGTGCCTGTACACACGTTTTTAGGCAGACAGAGGACTCATTGTGATATGGTTGTGTCCCTCAAGGCGCTGGAATCTGGCACATTGTCTTTGTCGGAAACTCAAACCATTTACAACTCTCGACTTGTTTTGATCCTTTCAGAAAATTCCATTTCCTGCGGTCGTTTTGGGGAGTGACTGCGGAGAAGCCTCTGGAAGGAAAAGCCTCATTATGGCTTCGGTGTGAGCTGGTGAGGCTCGCCTTGAAGGTCAGCGCTGTGGTTCCCCTGTGTGAGGGCGGATTGTGGGTGAAGAGGTGACCCCTAGATAAGAGGGAAGGCGCTTTGGCACGGAACGGGCAACCCTGGGTGGGCTGCACTTAATTGATATATTTAATTGATTTGGTTATTTCTTTGTTTCACTAAATCAAAATGTGGGCTCACATTTTTTATTTTTTTTTAAGAAGTAAGCCTTAAGACCCTTTCTTGATTCTTCAAAGTGCAGTCCTTGTACCAATTATTTTCTCATCTTTTATACGCCATACATACGCTAATCCTTTATTCTGACCATATCACGAGAGCACGCGAGAATCCCACAAAAAAATCCAGGCTTCGAGTAATGCGTTTGTGTGCGGACCGATCACGCAGAGGCGACAACAGCGGCGGCTCCTGGAGGGGTTAGCATAGATGCTGCAACAGCACCAGAACTGGAGATTATTTCTGTAATCTCGATGGAAAAATATGTTTTCGCTCTTCTACCGACGGGCCTCGGTAAGAGTTGCATTGACAGATGGTTCATGCCGTATATTCTTTTCCAAAACAGTTTCCCATGACCGCTGCTCAGATGGCTCTCTGTAACAAACCCCCTGGCGGGTTAGGGTTAGAGGATCAACACAACCCGTTTGGAACAATACAATTAAATAAATGAATCTATATTAGGGTTGAAGTAATGAACAAAACTCACCACATTAAAACTAAGTAATAATGGTCATTTGTCCTCATGTGATCTGAGGGATGAGGCTGTGTCTGTGCTTGCTCTGTTAGTATCACAACGTGCACACAGTCCGTACACGAGCGCGTTCTGTAAAGATGAAACAATAAGTAACTTGTTCACCAGCAGCTGCATGTTGGATGTTGGGTAAAACACAGCGTGGTGTGGACTGTGTGTGAAGTGTAAAGCAGTTCAGTTCAGGTCGGTTTGACACTCGATGTCGAGGGGAGAAAATCTGCTTTCTATTGGCTTGTTGAGGCATTTTACAAATATTGTGGGGAACAAATTTCCTGTTTTTCAAACCAAATTACGAGCCTGTGTGCATGCAGAGTGAGCAGTCGTGTTTTATAGCGTGCTTGCATGCGTGCGTGTTTTGTAGGTCTGTGTGTGTGTGTGTGTGTGTGTGTGTGTGTGTGTGTGTGTGTGTGTGTGTGTGTGTGTGTGTGTGTGTGTGTGATGCAGTGTGTGAAGGAGCCGCTCTGCTCACCGCTCCAGAAATAAAGCCAGTGTGACCTCAACCGACACAAACTTCATGGGCAGTGTGAATCAAGGAACTGGAGCACAAAAGACACCGTGTGTGTTGGTGTGGGGGTGGGGCCTGAAGATAAACAATGTGGCCAAAAGTATGTGGACAATAACTCACATCCAGTATTTTTGTGTGCTGTTTGCCAGCGGCTCTTCTTTATGGTTTGGGTCGGGCCTTGTTGATTAATGCTACAATGATATTTAAGACAATAGAGTGCTGCAGGGTTGACGCATTTTTTCCTTTGGATTTTGGATTGTTGCAGAAACTCTGTGGCTGATACTATACGTTTTGTTCAGCAAGATAATCTTCACAAATTAACACCATTTTTATGATTTTTGAAGCATGAATGCAAATGCCAGAAGTAAAAAAGCTGACGTTAGGCTATAATCAAAGTATGAGTAATACTAGTGTATAGTGATGACGTCTAGTTGTCTCATTTAGACACTTGTTAGCAACTGCCTTTTTTAAGACATGTAAAAGCTTCTGAATGCATGAGAATTTGATATCGCAGAAGAAAACATGATAATATTTAAAGCTTGTGTTAACCACAGACCTTATTTCGGGCATCTCACCAAAAAAACATTGTCTTTCAGACGAGGGAACCAGAAGTGAAAAAATGCTGACTCAACCCTGCAGCATTCTATTGAGCTTCTACCTTCGTGGCAACAATTTGAGAATCTTTATGCAATCGGGACAAGATTCTGTCACCGGAAGCCTTTCAGGTTTCGTTTTGTAGTCCGAGTAGTAATGACCAATCACGTTCGAGCAATCCTCAGTTGAACGCAGGTAAACGATCCGTGTAGGAAAGCAAAAGAAGTGGAGCGCATTGGCCAAAACGCAATCTGGGAACCCACCGGCTGTCATCTGACGAGGATTTAGATTTAGATCGGTTAAAGATGAGTCGGTAAACTACTTGTGAAACAATCGAGTCGTACGCGTTGTCTCTCAACTGCAGTCTCTCAACTGCAGTCTCGCACCTCAAGTTGCTCATCAGACTGTAAACAATGAGCGGCTCCTCGGCCCCGAGTATCTGCTGACTACATCGGAACCACAGAAATAAAAGCCCCTTGGCCCCAGAGGCTCATTGTGGGCTGATAGTCGACGGACTCAGAAGATGGGTGTGGAGGAACTCGGAGAGCTTGCACTGAGCTCTTATCTGAGCCTCATCCAACACCTTCAGGAGGAACTCAATCGTTGCGTTTATTTGCCATTCGCTTTACTTCCTCATTTTTCTGCGGTCCCGCAAACCCCACTGATTTTATCTCCAAAATTAATAACAGCAAAATCAATAATTTTCTCTTCTTCTGGCCCTAACATGTAGGACAGTATTGAAGTGGGGAAACCTTTCTCTTCGCCACAAAGTAAGCTCAGGCATCTGCTGACGGTGTGAAATGTTCAGTATATTTTCGGAGCTTCGAAGTTTACCTTCCAAAGCCTTCGCAGAAGAGTGGAAGCTGGTGCAGCGGCGTTGAAGTGACACGCTCAACAATCACATGAAGGTGTGATGTTCGGGTGTGCACGTGGACGGATGTGTGAGCACGAAGAACCAGAGGTGAACAGATCTGGTGGAGGGGATTCTCCGAGCAGGCCGCCTTTTGTTTAGCTCAGACGTGGTTTTCATTTCTGTGTATGAATGGACGTCGTGCCTCTACATGCAGATGTGAACGCTGGGTTTGTGGCAGAAAGGAATAGAGAGCGAGAGAGAAAGAGAGAGAGAGCGAGAGAGAGAGAGAGAGAGAGGTTATTTGTGTGTGACAGAGGGTTGCCTGTATCGGTAGCGTGTGACACACAGTGCTCTCGCTGCAGCAGCCAGGCCACAGTTTAGGGACTTGTGCCAAGGGACAGAATAGCCTGTCTGTTTCCTGCTTCTTACCGAGCGCTGATTGACAGCAGGGCTTCTTTGTGTGTGTGTGTATGCATGATTTCTCTGTCTCTATGTGTGTGTGTGTGTGTGTGTGAGTGTGTGTATCAAACTGACAGATTGACAGAAACACACCACACATTGCATGCATGGGGATGTAAAGAAGTTGCCATCTCTGCAAAAAAAAAAGAAAAAAAAAAAGACACCCAGACTCCTGTCAAATTGTCAATTATTTAAAATTGTGTTTATCTGGTCTTTTTGTTCACAGCATCGCACACACACACACACACACACACACACACACACGCACACACACACACACACACACACACACACACACACACACACACACACACACACACACACACACACACACACCCTTTCACAGACCGGCCAGCCTCAATTTAAATAAACAGTTTCACCACAGAATATACTGCGGTTTATTTATTCAGGGTGTCAAATTGCACACACGGACGGGCACATACATACACGCAAACGTGCACAGGCACACATGCCCGTCTCAGCTGTCATGTTTCTGGAGTGTCGGGTTGTGAAGAGCAGAGGTAGCCGCCTCACCTCCGACCTCTCTGCGGTCCCTCGAGGTCACGAGGACCGCAGGCGCAGAACATGTGTATCCGAGATTTCAGCATTCAGACGGAGGAAGGCAGAGATCAATGTAGGGAGGGTGAGAGGGTGGTTTTGTAGGTCAAAGCGTCCGCAGAGGAGATTAAACCCCCCGCCCCAAAAAACAGATAAAGATAAAAAAAGCAGATGTTTGCATACAGGAACAAAGTACAGGGTAAAGGATGTGGCTGGAGAATAGCAGAAGTTAAGACGGGTGTCGTTTAGACTGCAGAAGGATCAAATACCCTTGTCTGAGCTGAGAGTGAGCACTTAAGAAGAAATCCAGTCATCGAAAAATTCTGATGCACTGAGTGGAAATAAGTGTAAAGATTATGTATGTAACTCATACAAGAGTCATAGATTTGGCCGCATTCATATGGAACCACGTATTTCCGACACAATTTACGAATGAAATTTTTTCACAACGCGGCCTGACATCTTAACATTGCATTAGCGGCCATCAGAATGCACAGTGAGATCATAAAATATGCAGCTGGCAACACAAACCTTGCTCCTAATTCAAAGAAGGCACCGCGTGCACTTATGATAAACTTAAAAGGGGCAAAATGATCATTAATGTAGCGGAAAACAACTATTATCCATGTAGAGACATAGTGGAGTAATGTCTACCTGAGCAGAGAACGAAGTCGCTCTGCTTTTGTGTTTGTAATCAGAGCTTCTCGCTGCGAGCATGTCCGTGCACGTGAGTCCTAATATGTGTGCTAACCGCGGACGCTTTGCACTGCCCTCATACGGCGGTTACAGCTGATATAGCAGCACTGTTAGCTATATCAGCACTATTAGCTATATTAGCACTGTTAGATATATCAGCACTGTTAGCTATATTAGCACTGTTAGCTATATCAGCACTGTTAGATATATCAGCACTATTAGCTATATTAGCACTGTTAGCTATATTAGCACTGTTAGCTATATCAGCACTGTTAGATATATCAGCACTGTTAGATATATCAGCACTATTAGATATATCAGCACTATTAGCTATATTAGCACTGTTAGCTATATTAGCACTGTTAGCTATATCAGCACTGTTAGATATATCAGCACTGTTAGCTATAGCAGCACTGTTAGATATATATGAGCACTATTAGATATATCAGCACTATTAGCTATATTAGCACTGTTAACTATATTAGCACTGTTAGCTATATCAGCACTGTTAGCTATATCAACACTATTAGCTATATTAGCACTGCTAGCTATATCAGCACTGTTAGCTGTAGCAGCACTGTTAGCTATATCAGCACTGTTAGAGTAGCATCGTTAGCTCCTATCCGCCAGCTCAGCCGTCGCCATGTTGAGGTAACCCCTTAATCATATTTAGGCTCTGAATTTCAAATTCAGCACAAGAAAAAATAAATTGAAAACAATGGGGACGGGGCAGACAGTCACAAAGGCAAGAAGTGAAATGACTGAAACGAGAGACAGAGGTGAGTATGACTATATAAAACTGAAAATAATAACTGAAAACTGGAACAAGGAAAACGCAACCTTAGAGCATGTGCTATTATATTTACAGAGACCTGCAGCCATATATAATTTTCAATAAAAAAATGTCTATTTATCTCACACTTTTATTCTTTAAAAAGGGAAAGTATCAAATCCCATTTGCAGCTGAATCACATTGCAGCATATCCTACCGTCACAAATGTTTCACAGTTGGTTGTGCATTGGATTTTTGGTGTGTGAAGCTATTGAATCGTTTAAGAGGAGGACTACGCACCCCTCCCCCTGACCTATGACCCCCTGGGGTTCACCCGCTAGGTATGTGTTTAATGTTGAATTACCTAACAGGAAAAAAGGTAAGGAGCAAGTCAGGAGAATAATATACTGTAAACACTATATTTTAAAAATACATAATTTAAGAAATTGTTGTTTAGGCAACATTGATATGGTTTTGTTTCACTTTCTCTTTTACAAAATAAGAAATGACAGGGATGGAAACAAGCAGTGAAACAACATCAAAACAGACCTCAGAGTGGGCACGGGTTTGGTGGAGCTCAAGGAATCATGGTTTATGTGTTTTCATTTAAAGAGAGGCCGAGGGAGGGAGCCGAGAAGAAGTGGAGCGGGGAGACCTGAACTATAAACAACAAAAATTGGACACATCATCGAGGGCAGCTGATAGCCCCCCCCCCCCCCCCCCCCCCTCCCCCCCCCCGCCCTCTGCAGCCCCGCCTGCTCCCTGCTCTGAGCCCCGAGACATTCACTGAAGGACTAAACAGGAATCCCCCATAGCCCCACGACAGACTGACTGACTCTGCATGGTCTCGATCACACGCACACTCTCACACACACACACACACTCACACACTCACACTCACACACTCACACACTCACACACACATGCATTTACACACAGGCTTACAGACAGCACAGAAATAACCACAGTCTGGGGTCTTACCACACTATCAGGTATGAATATCTCCTCATATCACTATATGGCTTCACCACATGCAGCCATTTAAAAAAGGAAACGGAGCACGCAATGTTTCTGATTGCAACACTCATCTCTTTTCCTTTCTATTTTGCTCCCTCTGTTTTAATTTCTCTTTCACTCTCTCTCACACACACACACACATATTTACATCAATACCTAAACTCGTACGGTAACACATTCTCCACTTCCTGAAAGCACAGTTTTTTTTACACACCACCGACCGATGCACGGTGACACAAAGTGCAGATGAGAGGAAAGGTCAGGAGTTCCTGAGCCTCTTAGTTCCTGACATTGCATCACCGGTGATGTGCATTTGGTTCCCCTCAGTGTTCAGCGAAGCACCAGCAACAAAGGGGGAGTGAAGGGGTGGGGGGGCTTTCTTCCACCCTTTCCCCTCAACATTTGCATGGCACTGTTTGGGTTTTCCCTCAAACACACACAATACCACATAAAGTGATACACAGGGGGAACGCATGGCCTCTCAAGGCTGGAGGTTGGAGCGCTACACTTTAATGAAGTCCTGAGTGTCTTCACGGACGATGATCACGGGGAGGTAGCTGAGGCTGTTTAGGGAAAACACCTGCAGGAAGTTTCTGAGAATGTTTTTATGATTTAGGATTCAACAGAAGAGTAAAAAAGCTCCTAAATAATCCCCGTCATGATTCACAACTAAGACCTCGGCCGCGTCCAGATGTGTGTTTCCGTGAGAATGTGCCGTCATGATATACTGTTACACAGCACTTTTCTTTCCTTTTCCTGTTGTGTTTTATTCTTACAGGAATTGGATGATCTCTGCAGATCTCCTTGGACCCCAATACCTGCCCAATCTAATCTGAATATATCTTCTACCAGTGATAAGTCATTTCATGCCTCCACAACAAGCTGAAGTGTCCTCGTCCGAGGATGATTCAGTGGTTTCGATCAGTGCACATTCACTCAGGCATGAAAGAGCTTTTTTGCAATTAAAATGCTGCTGATATCGAATGGCGATATGACAAAAGACTGGATGGCATCATCAAAGACCTTCGGAAGATAAAGAAAACCGTCAAATTTAAAGCTGTGTTTTGACATTTTGGGTGAAAAAAAGGGTTTTCAGCCTTCTTGCAGAGCGTGAACCAGTCTCCTACATATCTATAGGCAGCAGCATTGGCTTAGCTTAGCATAAAGAACAGCGAGCATGACTTTGTCCAAAGGTCACAGGATTACTGGTTACGGCCTTTACACACCATGGGTATGAGGCATGAATGACACAACAATGCAAAATACTTACTATATACTCAAACTATCATACCAGCAGCAATGGAGGAATGTATAAATGTGTGCAGGCAGAGGACAAACTACCAGGAACCCACTGACCCAGAGCTGCGTCTGGCAGTGTGTCTGAGGTAAGCAGCCGTTTGCCGTCTTGGTTCACACTGTAGTGTGCATGTTAATTATTTCCATTATTTAGCTTTATTTGCGGTGCGGAAGCTCAGAAAAGTAAATCTAGTTCGCTCTTCTGCTGTGTAATATTCACGTTCTGTGAAATACTCAAAAGACGCCCAGTGTGAAAGGCCTTTATGTTTTGAGTATTGGACTTTGGAGGTGCTGATTAGTTAGTATTTATGCTAAGCTAAGCTAAGCTAACCCTCTCCCAGCTGTACCTTCATATTTACCGAATAGATATAAAAGTAGTATCGATACTCTCGTCTAAGTCTGGCCAAGAAAGAAATAGGACCGACTTCGTTGTCTCTCCCAGACCACGACAACATTGGAGGTGAAATGAAGCGTTTCTCCGTCACCGCCGGCTCCGGCACGCGGCGGCGAGCAGATCTGCTCCGTCACGATGGCTGCTCAGGACAAGCGATCCTCTGAACCCTGCCAGGGTTTCTGTATCAGGTCAAGCTCACCGCCTGGAATGCCGTCTATTTCCAGTCGAGTTATACACCCGGGGAGAAGAGAGAGGGGGAGGTGGGGGGGGTTATGCGATTAGGGCTGCCACAGCGGACGAAGAGGAGGGTGAGGAAGAGGAGTGTGGGGTTTCCTGGGAAGCTCCCAGTCAGACATCTGCTGCCATCACTCCATCACACTCCCCACTCCCTCCCTCATCCCGCTGTCTATCTGCTATTTGCCCTCTTTCTGTCCCGGCGATGGCTCTTTGTGGCGAGCAGCGGCGCTCCACTGAATAATTCAAAGAGCCAACAGGGACAGACAGTGGATTAAGTCCCCGTAGGAGGAGGAGGAGGAGGAGGGGGGGGAGGAGGAGGAGGAGGAGGAGGAGGAGGAGGGATGAAGAGGGAGGACAGAGGGGATTTTGAGACGTGAGGAGCGATGAGGCAGCAGGGAGGAAAGAAGGGGGCACCGTGAGAAGTGGAAGAGAAATGGAGAGGCGAGGAGCGAGGGGGTGAGCGAGCGGGCAGCGCGTCACATGACCATCGGGAGATCCCTGAGCAGAGCAGGTCACCTGACTGCCTGGAAATGCACCCTGCTGCCTGAGAACGATTCCCAGAAGTTACGTCTGTGTGTGTGTGTGTGTGTGTGTGTGTGTGTGTGTGTGTGTGTGTGTGTGTGTGTGTGTGTGTGTGTGTGTGAAACCATGCCTCCTGTCCTTGTCCTGAAAGATTAAATAGCAGCTGAGTGGTTCATGTGACATTATCACCTCTTTTATACATTAAAATATTATAGACTTAATCCCAGTATTTATATCAGTTAAATACAAGGGAATAAACAAGATGCCCTTCAGATTTAAAGCGTTGAAAAAGAGGAATTGGCTGAAACAAAGCAGTGTGTTCATAAGTCAGAAAGGTGCAGGGAGTCCGTGGGACTGCCAGAGGATAAACTGGGGTAATTCTCTTTTCTGCTTCTGCTGCTGGACTTTCGGGCCAGCTGTCTCACGCCCACTCAGTCCAACACAAACGCATCTTACACAGAAAAACATCCAGAACGTCATTTACAGCTCAGCGGGCTTCAGAAGGTCGGGGGGGGGATTTGATCAGTTGTCTTTCTTAGAAGGGCAGGTTGTAAGTCCCCGCTGACTTTAAATCTAATGGCCTGAGCTCTGAGTTGAAGCTCCTGTTGCTCTGAAATGGTTAAAATAAGATAAGGTAAGATAAGATATCCTTTATTAGTCCCGCAAAGGGGAAATTTGCAGGATCACAGCAGCAAAGTTAAAGTGCACACGAGATACATAGTAAAAGAATCACAAGTATTATAAATAAGCAAATACGCATTAAACAGTAGTAAACTGTAGTAAAAGACAGTAAATTGACAGCGAATTTAAATGAAATAAATTATATACAGACAGTATAACTGTTATTGCGCAGTGTATTTATATTTATATTGCACAGGTTTTAAATGTTTTGTGGGTTGTGAAATCTTTAGAACTGGAGTCAGCTGTTGTTTATTATCGATTCTGACAACCGAACATGCAACAGCCAGACATTTAGATGCTGGTAACATTTTTAATTCAATGTTTAAAGGGTCTAAATTGATTCATTGATTGTGGCGGACTCCGCCTCTACTAACAAAAACTACTACATAGAGAGTTAATTACTGAATCTAAATACATTGAATGGCTTTTGCAGACCATAAATGGTACCAAAAGTTGGGAAAATCAAAAGAAAAC
The DNA here is from genome assembly GCA_016806645.1 of Ophiodon elongatus. Lineage (NCBI taxonomy): Eukaryota > Metazoa > Chordata > Actinopteri > Perciformes > Hexagrammidae > Ophiodon > Ophiodon elongatus. The sequence continues at coordinate 173,957 of JACSYO010002018.1, forward strand.
TTTCTCGCTCAAGAAATGTATTTTCGAACGAGCTAAAAGGTCGTGGGACAGTAATTGAATACCTCGATGAATAAAACACAACACAGTTCCATTTATCTTCGACCGTAGCGCTTTCCTCCCGTGAGGTAGACGTTAATAACGGGTTAGGGTTAGTGAACGTTACCCATCATGCTCCATGGGATGTTTCCTGCTCTGCCCCCGAGTCTTGCTCACACCCGGCCGACACAGCTCACAGGCTAAGGCTGGTTGGAGCAGCATCCAAGGCCCAGTGCATTCTGGGAGTGTGACTAAATAAGCACATTGCAGCAGCCACAGCCGCACAGTTCGCTGATGGACTTTATGGCCCTTCTTCGTGGGTTTTTGTGGCAGCGGATGAAGAATGCACTCGGCATGAAAAGACGTTAAATACTTTCCATGCGCACGCGCTCGGTTCCCCGGAGGACGTCCGCACGCTAGCTCACACGTCCCCGGTGGAGATCTGCTGTTTGCTTTGGTTCCGGATGGGCTGCGCTTTTCAGGCCAGTAGAGTTTCAGAAACGGGACCGAGCAGGACCTCTGTGTTTTTAATAAAGGCGGCTCTGTGCAAAACGGAAGGTGAGGTCGACGTGTTCGCTGAAATACGCTCAAAACCAGCGTCGGTTTCAGTGGCGTCCACTCTGGTTTCAGAGCATCAATAATGAAGAGTCACTCGGCAGATGCAGACCTCTGAACACTGGCCAGCAACAACAGACCAGCTCACGTCTGATCACCGTCTATCAGAAAGCGGTTCCTTTTTATTAAACTGCAGTCGGCTTCGTACCTGCTCCCCCGGCTCCGGCTCCTTCTCCTTCTCCATCGTCCTTCCTCTCCTTCCCTCTTTCTTTCCCTCTAACGTAATTGAAGTGAGCTCCACCTCGCCCATGTAACCCAACGCTTCTCCCACGGCACTAAAGTGTCGTTTGGGCCGCAGCTTAAGTACTAACTCGTACAGATCAGCAGAAAACCCAGATTAGACCGATGAATAATTCATCTTATTGCCTTAAATGCAGTTTGTGGTAAAAGATAGTTATGAATCCTATTAGACTTCTGACCCTTTGTTCATTTCACTGCTGTGACCAACATGCACTGCAAAGCTGATTATTACTTCTTCCTTTCTAATGTTTCGCTTTCAATCTCGCCTCCGCTCGCTCCTCCTCTGGAGGGAGGTGACGACTCTTCATTAATCCTTCCAGGACTCAAGGACAAGGGGGCGGATCGGCAGCTTTTACATGCGTGTGTGTGTGTGTGTGTGTGTGTGTGTGTGTGTGTGTGCGTGTGTGTGTGTGTTTTATATCCATAGTATTGACTGTGTTATACAAAAATGGCCGAAAATTGTATTAAGTTTGGCAGAGCGGATTCTCTCAAGACAAAATCTAACGATTTTTTTTCTGCTCATCCCTCAGATCCATTTATATAATAATGGATGTCAACATATTAAAGTGAATTAAAGTGGGGCTGGTGTTAGCCATCATCATCAATTATTGATCTTTAATAATTAATGCAGGTGATGTTCAGTGTGGCTGATACTATGATAATGGGTTGATGCTGCCCAAGTGGACCAGCATGTTAAAACCATCACGTTTTATTTTTTTCCCTGCGTGTGTGTGTGTGTATATGTGTGTGTGTGTGTGTGTGTATATGTGTGTGTGTGTGTGTGTGTGTGTGTGTGGGTTGTTTTCTCCGTATCTGTCTGTCCGTCTGCCCCGTGCTGCTGCGTCCGTTGGGGGTGAGATTAACCTGATGATGTCATGCTGTGGGGTGATGTCGTCTTACGGCAGGTGAGTCATCAGGCGATGCCGTGGGCCTCTTACTGGAACAGAGTCAGATCACCTCCCCTGCAGCTATCTGCTGCTGTGCTTACTGCTGCATCATCTCCCTGCGTGGTCTCCCCCCTCCCCCCCCCCTCCTGCCCCCCTCCTCTCTCCACAGCCCCGTCTCACCTTCCTCCCTCACTGCGCTCTCTCATCTTGCCGAAGCTGTTGCTTCTCTTTTCCCTTTCGCATCGTGGTCCCTCTCTTCTTCTTCTTCTTGAGTATCACTTTACACAGATCAATTGAATCACACGAAATAAAAGGTTTAACGTTTTTTTCAGAACTACACTACTCGCTTGAGACGAGACGATCGATTGCCCCTCTGCACAGAATCTGTGGGCTAATTGTGAAGCTGTAGCCTAGCAGGCAGTTAGCTTAGCATAAAGGCTTTAAAACGGCGGGAGGGGAAACGTTCTGGACGTTTATGGTCTATATTGGCTGGAACCAGTAAGAAATAGTCTGACACATAAAACAAACCGACTTTAATGTGTATTTTCCCCAAAATGTAGACCTATTGCTTTAACGACCATATTAGTAACGGACACGTTATTAAACGAAGCTCACTCAAGTCTTCATTAATTCAGACTCCTCTATCTTCAGTTCGTTTCTCCTTTCTTTGTCCTCTGCTTCTTTTCCTCCAGCTTCTCTCTGTCACCCCGCCGCCTGTTTGCGTTTCCACTGCTGCTGCTTGTATTTTATGTCCTCCATCACGCAGCAGCAAACAAAAGCGCCTCACAGACCGCCGGTTTGTTTTTTTAATTAGGTAAATGGACTTGAGTCTGCCCGGACCAGACTGAGAAATCACTCTCTGGACTCCAGCGCTGTCATAACGACTTCTTAAATTAATGACTTCAACTAAATGTTATTAAAATCTTTGCCGTGCAGTGGGGGTTTAATTCCTACTTTTTTTTTTTTTTTTTGGAGGGTTCGGGGGGGTGTTTTGGGTTTCTTATGTTTTTTTTTTTTTTTTTTTTTTTTTTCTTTGGCTCTGTCAAGGTGAACGCGCCACAGTTTCTCCACAGATGCTCGGGCTCGACGGGGAATTCACCCACGCAGCTGCCGACCTCAGACCTCGGCCTCACCTGGTCCTGACAGGCCGCACCGCGACTCTCCCACACCCACGGAAGGTGAGGCCCGGCTGGGCGTAGCAGACGTGGCGCTGCCCGTCTTTCCAGGGAGGATCCCGTCACACGCAACAACAACCGCGCTCAGACGGCGAGGTATTATCAGTTGTTATTACTGGAGATAATTACGTCAGATAATTATATCTATTACCTATGTTGTGTCTTTTCAGCCACTCCAGTGTCAATATTATTTCAATCTCGGTCCTGAGAGCGACGGACCTCATGGGAAAACACCGCGGGGAGGGGGAGGGGGGAGGGGGGAGGGGGGGGGTGAGGGGACCACGACGTCAGGGAGGTATAGGGATTTTATTTTGTTATGTCATAAAGCTCTAACGAGCACTAATTAAAAACACAAGGTTTGTATTTGTATAGCTGGTTTAAGGTTTTCAAGAACACTTCTGACCAAGAAAGAAAAAAAAACAGGATTTTAATTTTGGATAAATAACGCTAACAAGTAGATAAAAAAAAAAAAAAAAGAAGAAACATTTGGTATTAATAATTGTTTAAGCAGGTAAAGCCATCACGCGTGCCACTCTATATGCACTTTAATCCATTGTAGCGTAAAAGAGAATTCACATCTGGGTTTTTCCT
>JACSYO010002018.1:180000-187500 GCA_016806645.1 Ophiodon elongatus
TGTTAAAATAATAACTTGACAACGCAACGTAGCAACGTAACATTACCACTTAAATAGAAAAAATAAATAACAACCGCTCTTCATGGACTTTCTTCCATCATGTCAAGTGTGAAGTCAATGTTTGTGGTCTCCTGGGTGAGAGTCCTGTGTTTGTTTGATTCACATCAGCCTCATATCACACTTGTGCCGCGTGGTTACCGTTGGGAAACGGTTGGTCAGGTTCATGTTAGGGTTGGAAAATAGATCATGGTTTGTTTTAAAATAATAAAGTAACAACGTAACTTTCTTAAATATATAACAACTGCCCTCAGTGGACTTTCATGACATAACAAGCTTCACAACGTTATGTAACGAGCGTAAAGTTTACTTTTGGTTTCACGCGGGACACGAACAGCCCTCTCCTGGGTGAAAGTCCTGTGTTTGTTTGACCCCTCACTTCTGCCCTCAGTGGGCTTCCTCACTCCGGATGGCCTGATACCCCTCATTGAGCCCCGATACGATACCAGCGCTCTGGGGGTCGGCCGGTACGGAGTACCCATTTCACTACCAGCCTTTAGCTAGTGAGCTGTATGCCTCCCTTTGTGGAAGTGACTGGGATCGTCACGGCAACATCAGACTTGACATTAACTTTGCTCTCCCAACGTTGTTACACAACATGTAATAAATAAATACATAGATATACATTTACTGAACTGCAATACTACATTGTACACAAGCAACTCAGAACTAAATGTTAAAGATTACCAGGATTATTATACCAAGTATGACTTTCACTAGCGGTCGCTCGTACTACGTCACTTACTACGTCACTTACTACGTCAGAATGCAAAGGACAACGACATTCAACGCACCAACATTTTATTCCTGGGCGACTGGGCTGGTGTGTGTGTGTGTGTGTGTGTGTGTGTGTGTGTGTGTGTGTGTTGGATGTAAAAGAGTTGATTCGTGATTCACAACCAAAAAAAAACATACAAGGGTGAAGAAAGTCCACTTGTCTAACTTCATGCTGCTCGCCCCTGCTTTGCCACCCCCCCTCCTCCTCTCCCCCCCCCTCTCTCCCCCTCCTGTCCGTCACTGTGATTAGAGGCTAAACTGGGGCAAATGAAGTGACATGTTTTGCTTTGCAAAGAAAACAGAGCTGCGTTAATCCTCGTGTGTGAGTGTCGGAGGAGTAAGGGGAGGGGGCGGGGGGGGGGGGGGGGCGTGCTGCACACACAGTGGGTCAGCCGCGATGCAGCGCCGCGCTCTGTCCGCCATCATCTGGACTTTCCATACGTGATGTGATTAGAAAGCAATTTGCTCCTTGACAATCTGATCCAAGAAAAACACCTGCTTTATTAAAACAAAACAAATTACCCCATTTAGCCCCAAAGACGCGGCGCTGCGCGGTTTAACGGCCTGAATACATCACATGGACGGATTATTACAAACAAATGGGGGTTTTAAGGAGTTAATCAAGAGCGCGGCCAACAGGATCCTTATCCTCGAACACTCCACTCCACCAAAACCTCCAGTATTCTCGTTTGACCCACAATCTGCCCCGAAAGGTTTAACAGAACACAGCTGAACGTGACTGAAGTATTGTAATTGCTGAGCAGGGGATCCACTGTTTATGTTCCAGAACGCAGTGCAGTATTTATGTTGCACTAAACTGTGTGGTGTCCTAATCTTCAATTTTCATTTAAGGAATTTTTAAAGCTGCATCTTGTTTCATACGGGGGAGCACAGAACTTAAATATTGAGTTTCTCCGAAGCTTTTTGCTAATATTGTGGCTGTATATTTCACATCGCTTTGAAATGAAGGAGATTGCGCTCGAGGGAATTGCATTGTGCTGGGTTGCATAAAAAACACCAGCTACCTCGTAAAGTAAATATTTCTGGATTGATGTGGCTGAAGTGTCAGAGAAATTGGAAGATCTACAGAAGTTTTACCAACACGCTCTGTATAAATGGGAGATTTTAAAGACAACAATTTTGGATATGAGGTTTGGCCACAAGAAAGCCCCCTGAAGCGTGGGGAGGAGGGGGGGATTATACAGTGTGACGTAAACAAAGATCAGTGCTGGTAAAAATAGATTTAATAAACACTTGCCAATAGGAATTTGCATTAAATTTGACTTGAAATATCCTAAAAATGCCATGCGGCTTAGCTCTGCTTAGGCTCGTGAAGCGTCCCATTGTGCGGGCGTTTGTCCCCCCGCAAGCCCTCAGAGAACGGTAATCGCCTTGCCAGCGTTCGTTGGACGTTAGCGTAGCATAGCGTGCCTCAGCGTCGGACCAGTCAGCTGTAAGCCCGGATTGTTTATGATTTGTCAGAGAAACCAAGCACGGCATGATAATCGCTAAGCTGTTGGGATGCCCTTTCAGTTCTGGCATTTTGTACAGTTTCGGATGCTTCCGATGTACAATGAGGCCTTTTCATACGATTGTTAACAACAGTAAATCTCAGCTGAATGTGTGTTGTACTCAGAAATCTGGAAGCAATTTCCTTCAATGTCCTTCAACGGAAATCTGTTAGGATCTGTGAGTTTTCAGTGATGCAACCAGAGGTCTGTGAAGCATGACCGTGGCCTTCTGTGGCGTTATCTCCCCTCTCCACGTCGTTTCCCTCCATCAGGGTTATAGGGTTACCCCCTTCTATCTGTCTTCATCTTCCGACAAAGTCTGTAAGCTCGGTAAAGTGAAAGAACACAAACAGCATTTTCCTGTTCCTCACTGTTTAGTACGAACTGCTTTTCACTTCCATATGCAAAATCAGAGACATTCTTCTCTGTTTGTTACGCTTCACTGGACATTTGCTTTCTGTCTGGCTCCTCTGTGTGTTTCTCCTTTATTCACTCTCTCTTCCGCAAACCTGCTGTTACTTTATTCAGCTTTAGATTTCCCCCCTGATCTCACTGACGTCAGGACTTTGTTGAATTAGAAGTGTGAGACAACGATGTGTTGCGGTCTGTGTGCACCCAGAGCTCTACGAGAGTACCTCATCTTTGTGCAGAGCTCGGATGTATGAATGTATGTCTATAAACCATAGACTGTCCAGCGTTTCCCACAGAAACACTGTGAGACTATAGTGGGTGGACCTTGGGCCCTCCATGGGGGTCCGGGGGCAAAGGTTTGTACATTTTAAAATTAAATGCATCAGTCTGGTACACTTTAAGAGCAAAATAAGAGTCTACATCTCAGAACCTTGTGCTATTGTAAACATGTTGTGCTCTTCTTCTAGCAGTGAATGTTACTAATAGGCTACTCAAGTACTGTAATGAAGTACAATCCATTTATACTCCGCGCACCTCTGCAGAGGAAATGCGACCCGAGAGGACCCGTATAAAAACATTTTCGGGATCATCATAAAACTGTGGCGTGACAAAATAGACGTTGGCAGGCCGCCGCAGTCGAGGTTGTTAATGGGAAACGCCGCTGCCGTATTTATGCAAAGATGACATTATTTTGAGCGTTGATGGGGCAGCTGCAATGTCATCATAGCCGAGCACTGACTGATCTGAGCTCCATTCAGAAAAATAAGCATTTTAAAAGTTGTTTACTTGTTTACTTACGTCTTGTGCACAGACCTGACAGAGTATGAATTCAGACTTTTTACAGCATCTTTTTCTTTTTTCTTTTTTTTTCTTTTTTTTGTTTATTGCAATTAAATCACAGCAAAATCTGTTCATTTTGGGTTCATAAGTAAAGCAGCCGACGTGCGGCTCGCTAGATACAGTGAACACAGCTTGGTTAAAGTCACCGAGCGCCTGAGGATGATGTTATGAACCCAAATGATCCCGCCGCCAAACTCCAGAGGGTAACGTCGATTTTCTGAACAACATTTCATAGCAATAGATCAAATAGTTGTTGACCAACAGACCAACGGACAGACCGACATTGCCACACTTAGAGCGTGGCTAAAAAAAGATGCAAAATAATCTGACCAAATTTGATCAGCAGTGCGTTCGTGAAAGTAAGACAAACTTCTGTCTCGCTGCTTTCAACAGCCGACCAAATATAGTACACATCTGCTGCCACCGGTCACTTCTTAATGTCTGTTAAGAATATCAGGCGTATATCAGTGTTTGACACAGTTTGTTTATAAATTGAATTTAGCAACCGCTCAGGATTATCTGAAAAACGACCCGCGGTGTTCTGTTAGACGACCTGGCCCGCTTCACTGGCTATACAAGGGTTTCAGGCAGATGATAGTCAGGACTACTCCCTACCCAAACTCGGTTTTCCAGTATTAATTAGCTTCACAGTGACAAGTCCAGGCCAACGGTAAGCAGGGATTTGTTTCTTTTTTGAAGAGTTGGCCTACTTACGCCAAGAACACAAAAGTCTAAATCTGTTCTTTCAGCGCTTCTCACCGTCACAGACAGACAGACAGACAAGATTCCAGCACTGGTGCCAGCCACAATAACGTGTGTGCGTGGGTGTGTGTCTGTGTGTCTGTGTGTGTGTGTGTGTGTGTGTGTGAGAGTGAGAGTGTCTGTGTCAGCATGTGTGCATTTTTGGACAAGTGATGGAGGGTGTTAGTGAGTTCAGAGGAGGAGAGCGGTTGGGTGAAAGAAAAGAGAGATGAAGCAGATGCTATTTCTCAGTTGGGGCAACGTTAACCTGGGGCGGTGCCAAGAGACGGCAGCCATTGGCACGGGACTAACAAGTGTGTGCGTGTGTGTGCGTGTGTGTGCATGTGTGTGTGTGTGTGTGTGTGAGTGAGTGTGTGTGAGTGTAATTGCAATTGGGGGGGCTTGTCTTGCATTTGCTGTGCCCTTATAAAGACGGGAGCAGGATATACTGTTCTCAAGCTGAAATGCCATATTAAACAAACACCAAGCAGTGGGTGGTGAGACAGTATGTGTGTGTGTGTGTGTGTGTGTGTGTGTGTGTGTGTGTGTGTGTGTGTGTGTGTGTGTGTGTAGGGATGGTGTCTTTCTCTGTGTGAGGCCTTTACAGGCTTTAGGAGCTGGAAGACCGCAGTCCTCTTGATGTAAAAATAGTCTGTATATACTTACAGTCTCTATACGCTCTGTGTAGACAGTGAAGAGATTCAAGCCCAATTACCTTCTGTGTGTACAAAGGAGGAGAAGTCCATCTCAACCCCGTCGGCAGAAAGAAACGTCGATATCGTACGCTCACGCACGTTTCTGAACCGGAAAAGACGTTTCATAAATATACGTTTCATATTCCATCACGCTTGCAGAAATGCACAATGGCACGTGGTTAACGTCAGAAACGATTGGTTAATTTAAGGCAACTAAACTTGTAAAAAAAACTGACTTTAATACAAACATGCACAAGACGTGAAAGAAGAGCATGGTTACGGTTAAAATGATAACGCAGCAATGCAATGTAACAGCTTAACAAGGAACCTCGGGACAACCTGAACGAGGAAATGTAACGAGCGTAAAAAAAAAAGAAAAGAACAAAGCTGACTTTCTTACGCAGCAAGTGAAGCGACGTCGCTTAACGAGCGTGAAGTCCACGTTCACTTACATGTTGAGTTACACGCGGGACACGAACGCCGGTCTCCAGGGTGAACTTACTCGCTCGGTGTGTGGCCCGCTGTGCTGAGCCACCTGCTCTCAACAGAAGATAAAAAAAACATCCACATTCAGCGAAGCCGAGGTTTGCAGAAACGTACGCTGCCGCCATTTTCTTTTTTTTCTTCCTGGCGACTGAGCTGTCCATCGTGAGTTGGACCGTCAGTTCTCAAATGGAAGAACAGGAGCAGCTGATGATGCCGTGTTGGCTACTAGTTTTGCAGGATTATTTGTTGAAAGTTGTTTTTAAATACAGAATGACTCAATTATCGGCCCTGACCAACTGCAATCTGACTTCATGCTACACATGTGGCAACAACGGGACACGGTGAGGTGTCTCCAACTCAACTTCAGCTCCTTCTTAAACTTTCAGGGTAGTTTGATGTGTGTCAGTGTCTGCAGTCTGCTGCTCTTTTGTCCACTTCCTTCCTCCTTTCCTCACCCCCTCGTCTCCTCTCCTCTATCTTTAAGGTCACAGATCAGCATGTGTGTGGCTCACTCCATCAGCTCTAAGCAGCTGGCACAGGTTGACCCCGGCGGTATGGTCCGCTCACACCAGCGTTAACACACTCGCACAAACACACACACACACACACACACACACACACACATACAGTTGCACGGAGGTGCGCGCTCAGCAGCGACGCTTTAGGAAACACACACAGACGTGTGCGCGAGATGTTTGTTATGTCTGTCTGAGCGGCGGTATTGTGCGAATCAGGCCCCATGCAGAGCGTCTGATACGCTTCCAGTGTGTGTGTGTGTGTGTGTGTGTGTGTGTGTGTGTGTGTGTGTGCGTGTGCGTGTGTGTGAACCATGTAGCTGCGTGGTTCGCTGCTCTCTTTTTCGTAGATGAAGAACACATGGACACCAAATTATTGGATGGAAGACTTCTAAAGCCTAACTTCTCTTCCACAACTGTCCTGTTTTGAAGCCACTCTCGCGTCCCGCCTGTTCTCAACCCAACGTTGGTGTTGTTGCGCGATTGCAGCATTAACGATCGCTTTCCGGAGTACTTCAGGCCTTTTGAGGCAGCAGTTGAAATTGGCTGTTGAAAAGAGGCTGCTCACATTTGAACTCCTTGGATTGGCTTAGTATTAAAGAGCAAAGAGTGTTTGTGAGTCTTCAAGCACTTTGGCATCACGGGTCAACTCCAACTGCCTGGCGTAAAAGCACATTTCGATAGATCTGTCTCCGGTTACAAAAGCCAACATTCTATGAACTGACACTCGCCAAAACAAAAAACAAAAAAAGCAGAGGTGGACAGAGTACTAAAACATTGTGCTCAAGTAAAAGTACTGTTACGTGAAAGAAAGAAAAGTGTACCTTAGTAAAAGTAAAATGTAGGCAGGTTAAAATGTATTCTGAGTAAATATTACTGCGTGACAAAAAAAATGTGGGGATAAAAAAGTTGATGATATATGATACAACTGTTACTGTAAATTAAAAGAACATTTCACTGGAGGTATAAGTACCTCAGTGAACGCTAAAGTCACGGCTGGAGGCCCTGCCCCATAGCTTGTTAGCATGGAGCATGTTAGCATTGAGCATGTTAGTATTGAGCTTGTTAGCATGGAGCATGTTAGCATTGAGCATGTTAGCATTGAGCATGTTGGCATTGAGCATGTTAGCATTGAGCATGTTAGTATTGAGCTTGTTAGCATGGAGCATGTTAGCATTGAGCATGTTAGTATTGAGCATGTTAGCATTGAGCATGTTGGCATTGAGCATGTTAGCATTGAGCATGTTAGTATTGAGCTTGTTAGCATGGAGCATGTTAGCATTGAGCATGTTAGTATTGAGCATGTTAGCATTGAGCATGTTGGCATTGAGCATGTTAGCATTGAGCATGTTAGTATTGAGCTTGTTAGCATGGAGCATGTTAGCATTGAGCATGTTAGTATTGAGCATGTTAGCATTGAGCATGTTAGTATTGAGCATGTTAGCATTGAGCATGTTGGCATTGAGC